>JASDQU010011998.1:140569-152724 GCA_032191745.1 Picea mariana
GATTAGTGCTTGAATCTATTGGATCTGTGTGAATTCTGCGTTGATCTGTTGTTAGGGTTTAGCTGCGCTATAAACTAAGACTGAATATTAATGAACTATAACTGCTAAGTGCTTTTTTAAGGTGTTGTAATCACAGATCTGTGTCCCAGCTAAGGTTGCAGACACTGGAGTCCTGTAACCACCCCTGCCTCTGCCTCGGGTGAGACTTCATCTTATTTGCAGGTGTTGCCAAAAGAGCCGGTAGTTAGGGTTTTGTTGGTGCGTTGTTGTAGCGTTGAACCCTGGGTTTGCCCCTGTGCCAACAAATGGTTCCGTTGTCGAGACCTGAAATTGTGATTGCTGGGAACTAAGGAAGAAGAAGCTCTATGTGAAGATTTGACCCGAAACTGTGAAAGATTTGTGCATAGATCTATTGCTGTGGTGTGTAGTACTCTACTTGGATTGTGAAACTCTGCGCTAAGAAGAGAAGTCCGATCTGAAGAAAAGAGGTAATATATTGAAGCCTTGTGCTCTAAAAGAGGTAAGAATCATGAAAAGTTTTAGATCTGGAAGCTTTGTGCTCTGAGAAAAGTAAGATAAGTGGAATTTTTTGTTTCAAGAATATGGATCTAGGTATGTTTGATAAATTTTGTCCTAGCCTGAAAACTAGGGTGCAACTAGAAGAAAGAAAATTTGATATGAGTAGATCTGATAAGAATAGTGAAATATATGTTATTCCTATGCATAGAAAGAATGTTTGGACTAATAAATGGATGCAGGATCTTAGAAATTGTTTTTTGCAGGTTAGCTACCATGATCCTAGTGCGCAATATAGGAAATGATGGGGATGATTTAAGAGAAAGAGAGGATTAACTCTTTGTTACATTTGCAGAAGACCGAGACATATTGCTAAGGAATGCCCTGGTAGAAGACTCAGTTGTCTTTGTTGTAAAGCTATGGATCATGAAGTTTTGGATTTCCCTAGAATGATTACTAAACTTGAAAGAATGAATATGAGACAAGAAGACCATGAGGAAGGTCAAGACACTAAAACCGTCACAAAACCCCAGAAATAATCAGAAACTGTATTTCTACAAATGAAAGAAACCCTGAATGACCACCGAAATACCAACTTATCAGAGATATTCAAAGAAAAAGAGTACATAGAAGCAAGAATAGGAGGCTTCGACATTGACTGTGTTCTGGATGAAGAAACACAGGTGAATATTATGACAGAAAGAACTTGGGAAACTTTAGGAAATCCTGCTATGATTCCTTCATTGGGAGAAATAGCATTATTTAGAGGAAAGCTTATAAACCTACGTGGAAAGCTCACCCAGATATCTATAAGTGCTCATGGAACTTCGACAACAGAAGAGTTTGAGGTTGTTAAATTTATTGAGAACAACACCTCATTTGCTATATTACTAGGAAAACCTTGGATTGAAAGGGATTAGGCCATAAAGAAAGAAGAACAAGTCTTAGAGAAAAAGAAGCAAAAATTAAAAGATTTCATGACTAGGAGGATCACACACTTAATTGAAGAACAGGAGAATAGATCGAAGCTATTTAGAACTAGAAACTTGGATGTCAAATTTGAAAGAACACAAGAAGATTCACAAAAGACTGAAGCATCTACCCCAGATAGAGAAGTATTGCCCTTGAATCTTAGGAAAGAATCTTAACAACGCGAAGGTACTATGCCAAGAGGAGATAAGAATCAGAATGGAAAGAGGAATACTGAGACGAAGCTGACTGGAAAGAAGGCTAGAAAACTAAGTAAGAAGAGGTCAAAGATCGAAAAGTTACAAAAGGTTCCAGAGGGAACTTCGTAGAAGGAAAATTTGCAAAACTGGAACTTCGTCGGGATAGCAGAACTACGCCACATGGCACTTTACCATGGTGAAGCAATATAGCCACTGGGAACAGTATACCTGTTAGACCGACGCTCTGAATGGGTAGAACAATATTTATGGTCAGAAATCTCTCCATCAGACCGTTGGGACCGCACCGTAACAGACAAAATTGAATTAATGAAGGCTTCTCACCCGTTGGAGAGACCCGATGCCTAGTTATCTACTTATTCCATTGAGCCTTACACTGAGAACACTCTTTCCAAACATGATTATTTAAGCCCACAGATCAGTTGATTTCGCGTAGTGATCATTGAGCTATCATGATCCATCCTATTGCATTGAGTAGTTACTCTTCAAACCTGAGATATTCAACCATGAGCGTGTATGTCCGAAGAACTTAGCGCAGTCGAAAAGTCTATGAAGGAGGTACTCATCGACGTTATGACTGAAATAGTAATGTCTATATCTATGGGTGTACAAGAATCATCAATGAGAGGAGTGCAAGTCTCTCCGTCGACCGCTCGCGGATCCGGACCATCCCGAGTCATCACAGAAAAGATAACCAAGCACAAGGATGACCTAGAAAATGCGAAGATAATCCTAACCATCTTACTTGACTACATCCCACCTCTGGCCAATGCAGTGATTCGTGCTAGAGTGCCAAGAGACTTTGATTACACCATGGTTACTGTGTACCTCCCGAAGGGGATACACACAATTAGAGCGCAACAGGACAAGATCACAGAACTTAGCGCAGTCGAAAAGTCTATGAAGGAGGTACTCATCGACGTTATGACTGAAATAGTAATGTCTATATCTATGGGTGTACAAGAATCATCAATGAGAGGAGTGCAAGTCTCTCCGTCGACCGCTCGCGGATCCGGACCATCCCGAGTCATCACAGAAAAGATAACCAAGCACAAGGATGACCTAGAAAATGCGAAGATAATCCTAACCATCTTACTTGACTACATCCCACCTCTGGCCAATGCAGTGATTCGTGCTAGAGTGCCAAGAGACTTTGATTACACCATGGTTACTGTGTACCTCCCGAAGGGGATACACACAATTAGAGCGCAACAGGACAAGATCRCAAYGTTGAAGTTCAATGACTTCAACCTAGGAGACTGCAAGAACCATAGTATGCTCGCCTCATATACATACTTGACCAGGACAAAGGGGAAGAAATAAAAAATAATCCCCCATCCATGGACGATGAACCTCGCATAGTCCACCCTGTTGAATGTAATGAAAATCCCACACTTTGGAAGGCACCAAGAGGTCAACCCCTGTGTTAAGCTCCTACTCTCATGTTACCATGGTGACTACTTATGGCTAGACTGACGTATCACAGTCGATATGACACTGATACATAGGATCACCGGGTTAAGTATGCAAGGACTCGACCTGTAGGACTTCTATCCTTGGAAATCCACAAATCACACATTAGCACAGAAGATCAAGGATATCTACAGTGATGTTGAGAAGGGGATGCGAGGCTACAAGGTATCTTCCATCCAGAATGGTGCAGTGCACCTAGCACGCCAATTAATTTCAGGAAAGCTAGTAAGGAAGAACAAATCCACACATGCCATAGGGTTTGTCGTTGACCTCATAGGGAAATGCGTGGAAGGCCTATAGATGAACTGAGCGAAGTACCTAGTTAATCAACTGAAATTAAAGAGCAGTAAAGCATAGGAATAGGGCTATGAGTTCCACTTTAGCTGGATCCTGATCCTCATCACGTTTATTTCTTGGGAAATGCTGAAAGGTGCGACCTTCCTGGACATTGAGCTGCTCGAACCACTTGCTACGGAGTTCACCATGCTCTGGTACTCGAGCGATATGGGAAAATAGTGGCATTCGAATGCACTCTTTCACACATATTATCTCCAACTAAAGAGGGATATCGAAGTTGAACCTTGCATGAAACCAAACACCCTACAATGGTTCCGACCCCTCATGAAGTTCCACACAAATCGACACTTCATCTATATCACTGCGCGAGCAGACGAGCATAAGGAGGAGCGTCAATCGTACTAAAATCTCACATAAGAGGGCATCGAGGAGATAACTAAGGAATGGTCAGCAAACCTCCTTATCCCCACTAATCCTGCATATATGTCTGACACTGAACTTGACAGCTTGGAGGCTGCTCACAAAGAGTATAACACACCCGAAACCAGTAGAAGGAAGAAGACCACAGAAGTCAAAGACTTAAGAAACACATCGGAAAATTTTCTTCAGTATCACCTAACCGAGGGGGTG
Source organism: Picea mariana (assembly GCA_032191745.1). Classification (NCBI taxonomy): domain Eukaryota; kingdom Viridiplantae; phylum Streptophyta; class Pinopsida; order Pinales; family Pinaceae; genus Picea; species Picea mariana. The sequence goes on from JASDQU010011998.1 coordinate 144,673, forward strand.
ATGAAGAAGTAGAAGAGATAAATGGAAAATAAGATGAGCAGAAGAAAGGAAAAGTAACACCGCCTAGAGAAGAGGCCGATCCCTTGAAGAAGAGGAAGGTTTCTCCCCTGAAACTCTCTTCCCAAAATAAATCCAGAGCTGCCTTGACCAAGATGCAGACTATGCTCACCGCCGATGAATTTGACTTCATCATCGCAGCTGTAAACAATGCCTCACAGGAAATCTTGCAGAAACATGAACCCAAGCAGGAGGAGATGTATGAAATAATCGAGGTTGAGCTCTGAGGGGTACAATAGGCTCTTCATTCCAGTCACGCAGTGTCCACTGCACCCCTGCCGTCGGAAGAACCAAAGTTGGGAGATGAGCCAGCCCAACTCCGTCGACTAGATGATGGAACCAAAGCTCGCCTTCGTCGCGCACATGAAGAAACAAAACAAGCCACCTAGGCCTTGAAGCAAGTGAAATAAATAGTCGTAGAACAATTCCGATTTGTGGATTAGGAGAAGGTTGCTCTCCATACAAAGTTTGAAGAGGAGAAAGCACATTTTCAGCAAGAAAAAGAACAGTTGCTCGCAGAACAACTTGAAGTGAAAGAAGCGGTCAATAGAGCACTTCGCTCTGTGACAGGCTTAGAGCCAAAGGTAGAAGACCAAGTTGAGCATCAAGTAGTGCAGCTCACAGAAGCTATCTAGTAGCTATAGCAAAGAATAACAGACTTAGAGCTTCGCTGTTCCTAACACCCCGTAGGATGTGAGAGATCAAAGAGATGCAACTACTCCAAGGACAATTGAGAGAATAAAGGCCCTTTCCATGGAATGTAAACAAATAAGTGATCATAGTGTCCAAACTTATGAGTGACTCGATGAGAATCCATAATTGAAGGCACTGGAGTCGCAACTCCAGGAGGTGAAGCAACAAGCAGAAACAATACAGGCGCAGTTGAAGCCCCTGTCAACTGTTGAAAGGATGAAGTGATCCCAAGAGAAGCGCACTGCTCAATAGTAGGTCCACACCATTCAGAGCAGAGTCATGGAAGTGACTCAGAGGCTCCAACCTATACAGGATGAGGCTTGCCAACTGTTCTCAGAGATCGAAGGCCGAAGAGCAGAACTGGAGTAGGTCGTCACTACAATTGAACATCGCTTAGAGGGACCTGTCAATGAAGCTGTTATCCAAGAGTTCGCTAAGAAGAAGGCCATGGCACAACAACAAGTCAGAGGATCTCGATCCAAGCTCAAGGATTTTGAGGCAGAATTACCCAAATCAGAGTGACTCGGGACGAGTCACAAGTGAGTGTTGGGGGCCTGTTGGCCCTTGACCAAGTTTTGAGAATCCTTGGTCATGTTTGATCTCTTTTTGGGACTTCGACAGGTTTTCAAAGGTGGAGTGCAAGATGAAGCAGAGATTGTGGGATCTCGACCACTTTTTAGGGCCTTTTTGGGTTTTGGGATTATGTAATGGGTATGGGGATGTCGGCCCATGGGTTTACCCATGCTTAGGCCTATTTTGTAATGTATAAATATAAGTCTAGGCGATGTAAGAAGTGGTGAATAGTGACTAGTAGTGACTAGTCAGTTGCAAGTGTGCTAAGTGCTGAGTGATAATTGCTTTGTGCATACTATGTGAGGCTTGTAGAGCTAAGTGCAAGTGATTGTAAGAGACTGTGGAAGGCTTTGTGCTATAACTCAAGGAAGGAGGATCTAGCGAGGTGCACATATATCCTGTCCTCTACGGAGTTGATATTGAGGCTTTGTGCATGTAAGAAGATTGAAAGAAGCTAATAAAAAAGACAAAGAGTAGGTGGACGTATCCCCAGGGTGGGGGTGAACCACGTATATCCTTTGTTGTGAATGATTTGTGCTTTTTGGATGTTCTTTTGTTCATGTGATTCAATGCTTAATGCGATGTTAGATGATAGATGAATCTGATATGATAGATTAGTGCTGAATAATGTAAATGAATGTTAGATCTGATCTCTATTGGTAGGCTTAGTGCTTGAATATATTGGATCTGTGTGAATGTTGCACTGATCTGTTGTTAGGTTTTAGCTGTGCTGTAAACTAATATTGAATATTAATGAACTATAACTGCTAAGTGCTTTGTTAAGGTGTTGTAATCATAGATCTGTGTCCCAGCTAAGGTTGCAGACACTGGAGTCCTGCAACCACCCCTGCCTCTACCTTGGGTGAGACTTCATCTGCTTCACAGGTGTTGTCGAAAGGGCTGGTAGTTAGGGTTTTGTTGGTGTGCTGTAGTAGTGTTGAACCCTAGGTATTCACCTGTGCCAACACAAACTGTTCGTTTAATTTTCACTTGCTTGTTCCAAATCCTGTTTATTAACAACTCATTTGAGAAGCTACTTTTGGATCTAAATCTTAGAATCTCAAGAATATTATTTTGGTTTTTCGTTTCTAGCAAAACTCCAAAGGGATCTTCCAACACATGTGTAAAATGATAGACATATATCATTTCTTCCACTGCATCCTTATTCTCAGGTGATTCATCTTGTATATTTTCATCATAAGGCTGAAAAATATGTTGACAATGTTTTGAATAACAACAGGACAGTTCTGACTGAAATGAAACTTCTGGTATAAAGCAATCCATATCTAATAATACCATTGATTTCTCATCTCTTTCAATCCTAAGCTCACAACCCACCACCAACTGTAGACTCTGATTGAAAATATCCTCTATATGGCATGCCATGGGATCATGAAACACATGAGGGAACAATTCTTTTTTAGGAGTTAAGACAGAAAAACAAGTTTCCCTTCCAAGTGTTTTTTGTTCTTTCTCTACCTCTTCAATCTTGAAAGTATTTTCAAACGAAATCACAACGATAGGTTTGTCCATCTTTCCATGAATCTCAATAGAAACATTCATACATCCTTGAACATCTTCAAATATGAAAATCATTTTATGTGCATCAAGGCTGTCTTCTTGTTCATCAAACAATTCTGATTTGGTTTTATTAAACTTCTAGAAATTTGTTTCAGGACTGCCATTTTGAGTTTCAAATGAATGAATGGAAATAAGTTCATGATCACAATTTTCTCTCAAATGTGAAAAGCTAATATCATGCACTATTTCATAGTCTAGGATGTTCATGGATGCATTCTTAAAATCATGATTTGTGGAGGGATCAAATGGAACAATTTCCTTCTCATTACCTTTCTGTATTTCTAATTGAAAAGTAGTATATCCTGTTTTGTTGCTTTCCTGAAACTCCATAGCAGTTGTTTTTATACTGCTTGAAATTTCTATAGATGTAGCTTCAAAATCCTCATCCGTGTTTAGGCCACTTAGAAATTCAGCAATCACATCAATCATAGGGAAAGAAAGACAACTTTGAAACAATTTGTCTTGCTGGAAGTCTTTTCGAATCTCTTCATCAAGTTCAGGAGAAGAAAAATGGTTTTTTACTATAATCCCTTGATCATATTTCTCTATTTTCTCATGATTTGTTTTTAACCATTCAAAGGAAGAAAAGCATAACGGGAGATGCTCTTTGTTTTCAAGTCTACTTCTTTCTTCAAATTTAATATCATACATGGAGGGTTTTTTATCTGAAACATTCTTGACACCGTGTTTGAGTGCTTTGAAACAAGCAGAACATAATGGCAAGGTTCCTATCTCTGATTTGAGCATTTCTTCATTGTCATATGCACCCTTTTCTATGTCTCTGAATTCCTGAACCTACTTGTTTTCAACTTCACTTTCGACCGATGGATGAAATTCCTTGTCAGTTTGTTCTAGTGAATCAGTGTGACTTGGCATCAACAAACATTATTTTCCCTCAATGATGACCTTAAAATTTTCTTTCAACAATTTAAATGAAGAGAAGCATAGAGGTAAAGAATTTTGTTCAGCTGATTCAATACTTTCCTTTTTGCCACTGTGATATATAAGCTGATAGGTCCCACTATACTGCTGAAAAGGAACATTTTCAAGGGGAGAACAGGCAGTTGGAAAAAAATCAACCTCATAATCATCATCATATTCATCACATACAGGAAAATAAGAAACATCTGCAATGTCATCTAGCGAGAAAAATTTGGAGAATCAATTTTCTCTTCAACAGACTGATTTGCAAACCCATTTTCTTGACCATCCACAAATGAATACATGAAACGATCAGCTTCATGTTTATCCTGGGGTGAATCAGGAACCATATAAGTGTTTTTTCCTTTAATAAGTGGAATATCATCCTCTGGAAAATCATTAGCATTCAAAGTTTCAAGAGGACCAAAAATGTTATCAATTTTATGCTCCAGATTCCAGTCAATATTTTTCATTTCATATCCATTTTCATGACCTGCAACACTCAACCCTTCAATTCTAATCTGTCTACATGCTAGGATATTGTGCTGAATTTCTTGAGCATCACTAAACATTTTCTGTAAGGTCTTAGGTTTTCTTTCCATTAGAAGGAAAGACATATCTGGGTGAAGAGTGGTGGCATACTGAAGCATAGCAACAAATTCAGTAGGTTGAATTTCTTTGGGCAAATCATAATAAATACTGGAAAAAATTCTACTAAAAGTGGAAATAGTGTCATTGCTTTGATTTTTCAAGGCACAAAATTCTGTAAGCTGCAGGTCTAGAGATTTCTTCTTACCCAAAAAATTCAAAAATATATTCTTCAATTCTTCCCATGAGCTAATTGTCTTTGGTTGCAAATGTTTAAACCATTCTTTGGTATCTCCTCTCAAGGATTGAGAGAAATCCCTCATACACACGTCGTCATGGTCAATCTCAAATAATTCTATAAAATGCTCAAACCTTTGGATGTGTTTTTCAGCTATGATGGCATCATGTTCCCCATCAAATACAAACAGGTAATCATAGTGCTTTGGAGGAAAATCATGAAGGGTGTGAGGTAAATTCAAAGGTCTGTATCTGTATTGGGTCTTGGAGGGTGTTGGATCAAGTGAAATGTTAGTTTTGATTTTCTGAGGCTTGTCAACTTGGTTGGGTTTATAATATGGCTCAAATGGGATATTTTAATCAAAATAATTAACAAATTGATGGGATATCTATATAATTTTGAGGGGAGGGTATGCAACTTCAGTATTATCATGATCACCATTTGCATGTGGTAGATGAAGAAAAACTTGTTTAACATGTTCAAGAAAGGAACAAAGGTAATCTACAACGAACCATACAATATTTTGGAAAAAACTTGATTTGAAGTACTTATTTTCTTCCATTTTTCCACTTCATACCTCTATCAGGAGTCCCATCTTCGAGTAGTGGAGTCTCCAGTGATATTTTGGAAGATGGATTTTGCATTGAGAGTGGAGTCGCCAGTTAAAATTAAAATTTTTGGATTCTTCTAACAATGGAATCACCTTCAAAATGATTTTTTGATGTGTGGAGTCGCTAGAGCAGGAATACAGTCAATATGTGCCTAAGTGTTTGCTGCTCTCCGACCTTAGAACTCAACGATGTCGTACTTTCCCAAGGATAATTTTTCAATTTCGTCCCCAACAACGATGCCAAAATGTTAGCACTCTTTAAATTTGGTTCGGCTGATAGAAAAACGATAGAGGTAACTGTCTCAACCTACTTTAGAGTTGGGCATTATCCTTCTCAACTCAGAGAGGTCTCTCTTGTGTCACTAGGTATTTATTTGATAATCAATGGCTGTATTTGGTTTGTTTTGGGGTTTTTTATAAGGTTTCTGGTGGAGAAAGGGAGGAACACTTAGGGATATGGAGTCGAAAATGAATAAGGCAATGGCAGGCCATTAGAAATCTTCAGAGGAGAAAGGCTAAATGAGGCAATGAATCTCGGTTATAATTTGAGTTTAAATAGAGTGGTAAGAAGAAAGGGGAAACAAATAACTACATCAGAGTACTATTGAAATGAATTCTGAATTAAATAGGGAGAAAAGTACACAGTTTAAATTGCTTAGGCCGAGAGTGTCATAAGAGGAATTCCAGACCTTTAACTCTCCAATTTAAACAGAATAAAATGTAGATGTAAATTTAAAGACAAAAGAAATACACACTATGAGAGAAAACTGAACTCATATCACAACCATTATAATCTTTTCACAAAAATTTCAGAATGCTTCTGCATTATATATTCAATTTAGCTCCAGGCAATTACAATGTCCTCCTGCCAAGAGGGCAGGTCCCTCTCCGATCATTCTCTTTCATTTATCTTTGGAATAATATATATAGACAAACTACATCCGAGATTCAAAACAAATCAACTTCCCCATAGTCCCAAAAATAGACATCAGTTACAAAAAAGGAGTAACGTATAACAACTGTACTCCTATTTTACAGGGAGTGTTATAAAACAAAAATGACATATTTGAGATTATCGCTTTGAACACCACATGTCTATATCATTACAAAATTTTGTGAAACATACTTAATTTATCTTGAAAACTATTTCAGATTAGCAATTTCTTCCTTTAAAGTGTCAAGCCATGCAGGCTGATTTTCTCCAACGCTCTCAATCATCTCAGCATTAATCTCCATCCTCTATCACTTGCTCCACTTCCTCTTGACAACTTGTGTATGGTGCTCATCTGCGTATCCATTGATGATTAAATCCTTCATGATGGGATTTAATTTGACTTCTTTATCCATTTCTGGTTCTTCTACAGACTTTGTATGAAATTTTGTTGCTAATATCTGTGCAACCAACTTCTCTTTCTTCTTCAATAATAAATTTGTCATATTGTTAGCGATATTTCTTGTCTCGGGATTAGGCGTACCCAGGTCTGCAGTTTTCACGGGAAGCACCTGAGCATATCACGAGAGAATCTCATTTTGTAGCAGCAAGTCAAGCAAGCGAGCGAGCAAAGTTTTGTCTTCAGCAGTCGAGAACCATCCTCAAAGAAAATCGACGGTCAGAATATTGCACATAAGATCGACAAAATCCCGTCAGCCATTATATCTTGAGAAGTTGCGCCGGGGTTAAGCCCTAGAGTGCAGAGGAGGAGTCCCAGGGAGTCATCGAGATATTAGAGTCATCGGGGTTTCAAAGGGTAAGAGAACTGAGACCTTTCGAGTCTCGAAATACTGATGGAGATCTCAGCTGTTGATCCTGGCAGGACACGTGTCAGACATCAAGAAAAGAGTCAGGGTTTCAGTTCATCGGAGAATCGGAGTTTTCGAAGACAAGAAACTCTTGCATGTAGGAATCGTGATCCACAATTTCCCGACTGGATCAGAAACATCCGTCTGCAGGGACACGTGGCGAGAGATCCCGCAGGGTCGGGGATCGGGGAATTGAAAGTCTCATGCACATGACAACGGGAATCGCGATATCCCGATACGCAATTTCCCGATGGAGTTAAGGACCGTAGTGCAATACAGGTGGCAGGCTTTCACGACGGGGGGCGGACCGTTGACAGGTCAATGGCCATGAGTCATCGGGGATCGGAGAATTGCGAGTCTGGAGGATGCATGCACATTGACGTCGCAAACCCCGAAACCCCGATGGAAAGATATATGACTGTGGGCATATGGTAGCAGGTCACACATACCATTGTATAGCTCGGATGGGCTAGCGCATAAGGTGCATCGGAGAATCGAAAATTGGGGAAACAATTTACACAGGGTCACAGCCCATGGTCACTGGGGAAAGAAAAGAACCGCGTGAAAGGGGCCAAAGGCGTCGGGTTTCAGTGACAAGGAGGCCCGACACAACCTCCAGTTTCCATCCGACTCGACCTCAATCTTGGTCTTCGCTTGGAGTAAATGAAAGCAGGAAGGGGTGGTTGAAACCTCTCTTCATTCATTAAGTGCGAAGTATGGAGAGTCTGGTAAGCGGTCTGCTCGAGAGGGTCCTGTGTACCCATTCTTTCAGAAAATCCATTCTGAGTCCTCGACTAGCCGGAGAAGGTCTTCACACGCTAATTTGGCATTTACTGATTCAGCTACTTCCCCTGCGGGAGCCATGCGCAGTTAAGGTGGTCTCCGACAAAGAATATCAATATGAGTTTGACTGAAGGGACACCAAGCCTTGGGCGGATGGGCACGCCTCTTCTAGGCGTTTTTCTCTGAGTATATAGACTCAGTCTTTGTA
>JASDQU010011999.1:34512-47722 GCA_032191745.1 Picea mariana
TATGGAGGAATTGGGAAAGAAGTAGGAGAACAACAGGTTGTACTATGACAGTCAGAGTGCCATTCACCTTGCAAAGAACTCAGCCTTCCATTCAAAGACTAAGCATATACAGTTGAGGTACCACTTCATATGATCTGCCTTGGAAGATGGACAATTGAAGCTGGAAAAGATACACACTAGCCAGAATCTTGTAGACATGTTAACAAAGGGAGTAACCAGGGAGAAACTGAGTTCCTGCTCAGTTTCAGTTGGTCTTCAAGAATGAACATGAAGATGAGAAAATTTTCAAGTCCAAGAAGGTTCAGAGTCCAGCACATACATCAGCGATGGAGTTGTTGAGATCAGACTCCAAGTGGGAGATTGTTGGTTGTGGAGCCTGATTATATTCTTGATTCAGAGGTCCTTGTTTTCAGTCGTGTTTATACCCCAGAAGTATGTACACTCTTCCACGCGGGGGAGTGTAGAGGGGGGGTACCCCCTCTACGGGGTCCGGGGGGGCTATCCCCCTGGCTGGGGGGTCTAGGGGCAAGCAGGGGTTCAGGGGCGAAGCCCCTGAAGAAAAAATTGCCTTGTAAAAGTATATTGTAATTTCATTGTAAATCTGGACCGTTCATTATAAGGTCGCGGATCTAACGGTAGAGATTATGTTAGGGTTTTTTTCCCTAGAAGGCAACCCTCTTTTATGAGGGAAATGTATTGCGGCTATGTATGATGGTGAATATTGTATTCTACGAGAGGAGACTGTGAGAGAAAGAAGAGGAAGTTACAGCGGGTTTTGTTGTAGGTTGTATCCCTTCATTTGCTAGATAATAATAAAGGAAGGACCTGGCAATTTCTCTGGTGGACGTAGCCCACACTCGGTGAACCACGTAAATCTATGTCTCTCTTGTATTGTGTGTCTTTTGTGTTTTGTTTTTGCATTTGTTTTATTTTATTGCTCCGCGGTCCTGTTTTTTCTAACACCACCTTTGTCGCAGCCGTGGTGAGATATGAAAAAGAAAACTGCTCATTTTCCCTGCCCCTGAAAACCATACGTTTGGAGTGTTTTTCCCCAATATTCTCCTCATATTATCTGTTCCTGGAAACCATACGTTTCGTGAATTTTGCTTGGTCTGTTCCCTTCCAAACGTCTTGTTCCACTTTGAATGTCGATGTTGGACATAGAACCCAGATCTGTCATAGTTACAATGACATATATAAAAGAAAACCTGATGTTCTCCTCTTATTTTATGTTCTCGGAAACCATGCGTTTGGTGCATTTTTCCCAGGTTGTTCCCTTACAATCACATATTCCAACTTCCATTTTCTGGATATCGTGCCATAGATGTTTCCAAAATACAATGCAAAGGGTTTTAGAAAACGAGTTTGGAGTTGTCACAGGGGGCAAACATCTGCCAGGGTAAACTTCATCCACTTGTTGCCTTTGTCCTGTGCTTTGTGTCTTGTAAAGCATCTTCTGCCTTTGGAAATCTTGTAGGATGCATGCCAAGAATAGGTTCAAAAATGATATACCTTGAATACTCGGTCTTTGTGCTCAACAAATTTAGAGTGTTATTTATTTACGTTGTCTATTCTGTTTGGTTCACTGTTCACTGTACTTTTGTTTTCTTGTCATATGCTGTGGAAATTAGGGAGGATTGAATTTGAAAAGAAGAACGCTGAAGGATAGATAGAGGAATTGGTATGCAGGTCCGCACTTGTAATTTTTTATTTGTCTTTTATTTTGTTTTTTTTCGTTTTTTTTTTTAAATTTATTTTCTCTGTTTGCATATAAACTGAATATAGGTAAGAAACATCTTGAAAATCACAATTTAAGAGATGAAAAAAGTAATAGATGTTGAGTCCTATGAAATAGATACAGACTCCATTGTTCATGACAACATTGACCTGATATTGCATACCCATGGGATTTTTAGATTGGATGCATTCTCGTATATTGTACGTGATTTCCTTTTTGATGCATTTCAGGTTCTATTGCATTTATGTTATTCCTCGACCAACCTGCACAATGGATTGATAGATTATTTCTTGGACTGTTTAAAAAATGGTGACGCTGAGGCATTGGAGTCGTATGAATACAAATTGGCATCTGACTTTCTTTGGAAGTTGCATGGAATACATGATGTCACTACATATTTTTCAAAGATGTGGTTGTTTGTATCTGCAATTCTGCCTGCACATGAGAGGGAACTTTGGGGAGATACATTTTGTATACAGTGGTTGTCTAAGTGGCTCAATATATCAATTGGAATGTGGCCGTTGATGAGAAAAACAAGATATCTTCTATTTAACAGAACTGCATCCAGTGATCCATATTGCATCTTGTTCCACGATACCAATCCCGTCAGTAGTCATTATGAACCACTATTGTATAGAAAATTATCCATATGCAATCTTGGAGGACCTCATATTTACTTGTCCCTCATTTGCAAAGACCTTGAATCGCAATGGAAATGAATTATGCTTCGTGTATAGTGCCATGGCTTGCAGATAGCAACAACTGTTGCATCTAGCTGTGGAGATAGTCCGTTCAATGCAATTTTCTATTTGGTTGCAATAGAGTTCGATGTGCAGTCGTTGCGGCTTTACACTGTGCAATCCTTTTGCAATTCAATTATTGGTGGCAGCCAATAGGATTTTAGATGTTTGCATCAACACCATTCGCCATATCTCCTAGAAAATATGTCGGCAATTGGAAGTTGGCAAGAATACCTTGTAAACATGGAACTGCCATATGAAAAAGGAAATGTAGAGGGTGGAAGATTCTGTTTGCAGTGGCTATCTATCATATTCAGAGTAAATATCCAGGTCTAGTTGATCCTGCTAGATGACAGTGTCCATTCCTGGTGTACTGATTCAAACTATGATCGAACAATTCACATCATCTCATTGAAAACAGATATCCCACATATCCATTATCAACCTTTGATGGGAAATACCACTGGTTCAAGGTCCACTGTCCATGCCACCCAAACCACATCGAATGTGCATACCCGTAGCATGTTATTTAATGAGAATGAAACCCGCCCCAGTTGTGATGAGGCCATACAGTGATTAAAAAAAAAACATAGACTAACTTACGACAACTTGAAAAAGGTCATCCATGGAACTCGTCCCAGTTGTGATCAGACCATAGAGGGCTTAAAAAAAAAACGTAGACTAACTTATCACAACTTGAAAAAGGTCATACGTGAGAGGGAAAAATGCATTGATGGTATGGGAAATACAACTGTTTCAGGGTCTAGTCTCAATGCCATCCATACTACCTTGAATCTACATACGTGTCATATGTTATTTAATCAGAATGAAACTCATACTAGTTGCCATGAGGTCATCTTGCCCTTGAACAAAAAACGTAGACTAAGTTATCACAACTTAAAAAAGGTCATATGTGAGAGAAACAAATACATTACTACGCTTCCTTCTAGACAAAAACTGACATATCACAACTTAAAAAAAATTGTTCATGCACAACACAAGAGAAACATGTACGGTCACATATCCCACAGTGGTGATGGCACTGTTCGAGAGGAAGAAATCACATTTCGTAGGCTAGAACCAACAACATGCAATGCTAACAATGAAAACCAACAAACACTTTCTACGCATACTTATGTACGGAAGAAAGATGCAAGCAAAACCTATGTGAAACAAATCAAAGACACTCTTTCAATTGCATGTGCAATTTGTGATCAATTGAATTTTGCAAAAAAAACTAAGTCTTTGATTCCTGATTTAGAAGCAGAATACGTCCACTTAACACTAAATGATAAAACATTTTCCAGTGACAAAATTTGTCTTCCATGCAAAAGGTTGCTTGAAAATGGAAAATTGCCACAGTTTGCAATGCCTGACCAAATAAGATGTAATACACCACTACTAGATGTAAGTGAGCTTACAGAGCTTGAAGAGAGACTTGTGTCTCTATGAATTGCATTTGCACAAATCAGACCCTGGGGCTATAAACGACCCCAAATGGGCTTAAAAAGATCAATTATTAATGTGCATATCCAATTATATGTTGTGCAAAAAGCCTTGCCACAATTCATTAGCGATACAATGACAATTGTTGTGGCTCTCAAAAGATGCTTGCAATACAAGAATGCATATCAGACAGGTAAAGTGTGTGTGCATGTTGTCATGAAAGCATTAAAAGAATTATGTTCCAGGGCCCTGTACAAAGAAAAAAACATTTGTATAAATGAGAACTGGAACAATGTTCTCGGAAAAGGGGATGACAACTCTGCATTGACTCTTGAAACTGCTAGTGAATTTGATACAAGTGATGAATCGGAGACTAAAACACTTGCTGAGACATTGGTACATGGATTCATTGATTCACAGCGCATTCGTGACTTGCAAGACAAGATTGTCGAAATTGCACCTACTGAGGGGCAATGTCCACTTGGAATATTCAAGGAAAAATTTGTTGAGGAAATGAACTTCACAACACTGTTCTATGGATATCCATGTCCCAATGACATTATAGAATGATCCAGTTGTCATAAAATAGTTCGATGGGAGATGATACATTCAAGCGGTGACTTCTCCTGTCACATAACAAATTTGTTTTTCAAAACAATGCACATAATAATAGAGCAAGTTTTGTCTTGCATGTGGGTGTGAATAAGAAAAGGCCAGCTACAAGGAAGAAAGTTGTTGGTCAAAGATGTCAAGTACAAAGTAAACCTCAAAAAAATCCTGAAATCTGATATTGGATACATAGATTTCAAAAACATTCGCATCTCTCCTGACTATTTGCAACAAAACAAGAAAACTATTTTTGCAATGATCCGACAATTGGGATGCCAACATTTTTCATCACATTTACAAGTGCAGAGAATCACTGGGATCCATTGGTAGCTGCGGTATCTAACTTGCATAAGAACAGGAAACGTAAAAAATAAACGGATACACTGGAAAATGATAGCATTGACTACCTCATAAGAAAAGACCCAGTGACATGTACTCTCTACCATAGACATAGAATACATGATTTGAAACAATTGTTGGATTACTGAGAGCAGGGTGAATCAATAATAGAGCAATTTAATCCTTTTTAACCAAATAATCCAAGTGTTATGCCAATGTAGAATTATCATCCAATAATGAGCAATGAACAAATGAACAATCATACACATACGCAGTACCCTAGTGTTTTACGTGGAAACCCAAAGTGAAAGAAAACCACAGAATGTTTTTTCTTATATCTCTTGAAGAATTACATTCATTGGAAGCACCAAGTTCCTTTGTTTTCCAACTGCAACTGGAAGGAGGCTCCAACCCCCTAGTTTCTCAGGTTACAACCTTAGGGAAGCTCCAACTCCCCAATTATTTGGCTACAACCAGAAGGAGGCTACAACCTCCTATGTTCTTTGGCTATAACCACCTGTCCTTGCCCCGTCCAATCGCCCTAAAGTAGAAGTAGAATGATGGAACCACTGTCACACTATCACTATGATATATACCATTGTAAACCTATACCAATAAATCTGAACCATGCATCAACCTATACCTCAACGTGTAATCAACCTGTACCATAAACAAGTGCATCAACCATGCACCAACCTGTACCAAACAACCTGTAATCAACCTATACCATAAACAAGTACATCCCACCATGTACCAAGTATGTACCAATCATGTGTCAACTACTCATAAACTATGACTCATCAATATGTACCAACATCATCAACTATACACCTCATGTATGTGCCAACTCATCAACTACTTGTCTCAACCATGTACTCAACATGTACCCCAACCAAAATCCCTCATCAATTTCATCATCCAAATCTGATTTTTAGCTCTATAATAGACTTGGTGTACATGATCACATTCCTACAAACCTTCCTTAACTTTAACAACAAGAGACTAGCATTTTCATCAAACTTTTCTTTAGTCTCACATGCCTAGTTTTGGATTAGTCAACAACCCTAACTTGAAGTAATCATCACTTTGTACCTGTAATGAATAAATATATGAAACTGATACACAATATTCTTCAATGTGTTTTATGCAATTCCTCCAGGTGTCACTACTTGGAACCTCTCAGAAAAGGAGTTATAGCAAAAATGGCATACCTTGCTAAATTCTGGCTTATTCTAGAGAGAAACCTTGTAGAGCGTGCCCCGCACAAAATATTTGTTGAATCAATACGAAACCGTTATCATACTAAATACCGTACTCTAAAAAACACATCTGGTCTTATTTCATTTGGATCTGTTATGAATAAGTTATGACGTTTTTACTCGAAACACATGTTTTTGACTAGTTTCAAGACTAGCCACAAACCCTATTTTCCACAGAGTGTAACTCCAAAAATACAATGACCCACAATATGGATTTTTTACCACAGATACTTGGATATTTTTCCTCAATGGCATCTAAATTTCACGGTTTGAATCATTCTAGAAAAAAATTTATTTCAAAAATGGTGAGATGACCTTTAAATAACATACCTTAGAAAGCATCATCAAAAGAATTTATCCTTCCTTGAATTTCAGCCTTCTTTTCTTCACCTTCCCTCAGAAATTCGGCTTAGATATCCTTTTTTTACCTCAGACACCTATATGTATTCAATATGCTCAAGTGTGTCTTAAATGAGAGATCCTTGCCGCTTATTTATACTCTCCAAGTAGCTTCCTTAAAAACATCTTCTAGCTCACTTTGCCCACATTCCTTATTTTAGGGTTAACCCACTTCTAATTTCTCCATTGAATTTATTATTTAAATAATTTATTTTGTATTCATTTTGAATTATAGTACACTCATCACTTCACTTTATTATTTAACTTCTAAAATCTCTTAAACCACTTTGACTACTTTGACCTTTTGGGGCTTCTAGATGACATGTGAGGGTCCTCCAACTTCGTAAGGCCATAACTCTCAACCCACGAGGAGTTTTGTGATGTTCCACATACCACCAGAAATGGAATGACATGTAATATCCATCTAGAATAGTATTACCTTCAAATATATCAGAAATCATACCGTTATCCATCAAACAAACTTGGGTCCATTACCCAAACCCGGGTTCTCCAACTTCACGCGGTCATAAATATCTATCCGTGAGGAGTTATGTGACGTTCCACATACCACCGGAAATGGAATTACAAACACTATCCATATAGGATAGTTTCCCTAAAAAATTCACTATCCTTCATCTCATTATTCCACAATCAGGCATGGGTTCTCTTACTCCGCAAAGTGTCTTCTCGTGAGGGCTTTCACCATAAGGGGACCACTTTGGAGTTCATCCATATTTACTTCTTATCATGCATGACAAGACAATAATGAATCATCTTTAAATAAAAAAATCTTGGGTCCATTACCCAAACTTTTGTACTGCGGGGATTTCTTCAAGGGTTGACATCAATGACAACCAACCTTAATCAACAATCTCCCCTTTTGGCATTGATGGAAACACTCTAATGCAATATTGAAATCGTATCACTCATGCTCCCCCTAGAACCATTCCTCTATCCTCTGCATTTGATAAATCTTTCCCCCTTTGTCATCAATGGCAAAGGTATCTTTCCATTCGGGGCTACCCCCCCTGACTGAACTGTCCTCTTATGGTGCTTCCTCGTGTACATATAAGACATATAAGATAATCATTCAAAAAACATTCATTTTGGAGTGGAAATAACTCCAAGTATTTGGCGAATAAATTCAAAGGCTTCCCGTGGAAGTGGTTTTGTAAAGATGTCTGCCACTTGTTCTTTTGTGCCCACATACTCAACTCTGATGTTCTTTTTTGCAACCTTCTCCCGTAGAAAGCGATACCTAATTGGAATGTGATTCATCTTGGAGTGCATCACTGGGTTCTTAAAGATACTGATGGCGCTTGTATTATCACAATAGATTGGAATGAGCTCATCATACTCAACCTGTATATCTGTCAGAGTTTGTTTCATCCAAAGTACCTATGTGCAACATGATGCTGCTGCAATATACTCTACCTCGACTGTAGATAAATATATTGATGATTATTTATTGCTTAGCCATGATACTAAACACTCACCCAAGTAGAATGTTGCTCCACTGGTGCTTTGTCGTCATCAATACAACCTACCCAATCTGCATCTGTGTAGGCAATTAGTGATAGATCCTTTCCTTTTGGATACCATAATGCAAACTCTTTTGTTCCTTTGAGATATTTGAAAATCCTCTTCAGTGCTAATACATGTGATTCCTATGGTGCTGCTTGAAATCATGCCACCTGTCCAACTTTCTGCATTACATCTGGTCTGGATGCTGTCACATATAGTAGGCTACCAACCATTGAACTGTATTGCCTCTGATATGTAGACTTCGAATCATCATCTTTTCTCAACTTGCAATTGGTTTGCATGGGAGTGATAACTGGTTTGCAATCTTCCATTCTGAACCTCTTCAACATTTCTTTGATATACTTGGTTTGAGAAATAAAAATTCCGTGATTGCTTTGACGTATCTTAAGTCCCAGAAAGAAGGATAGTTCTCCAAGTAACGACATTTCAAATTCATTTTGCATATCTTTTGCAAATTTTTGGCTTAACTTGTCATCATCACTACCAAAAATAATATCATCAACATAAACTTCAATTAATAAAATATTACCTTGACTTACCTTGATGTAGAGTTTGTTGTCTGCACTTCCTTTTCTGAACCCTGCCTACTATAGATACTTATCCAGCCTAGAGTACCATGCTCTAGGAACATGTTTTAGACCATACAGGGCCTTTTTAATTTACACACTATTATTGGATATATCGGTAGGTGCGAACACTAACTGATCTCTCTAGATCCACCTAGATCTAGAACAAAACACACTAGAACATAACACTTTCCTTAAGTTTTAGATATTGAATTTACTAACTAAAGAGGGATGGGTGACATACCATTTAAATGACGCTTCCTATCGCCATCGCCATCCTAGCTCCATTCCAACACTCATACAATGATGATCCTGCAAAAGAACACAACCAACCTGTAAGTTTTAAACATGTGAAGTAAAGCAATGCATATAGATTCTTAAGAAAAACAGAAATTAATCAATGACTCATTCACATAGTACACAAAGATTTATACCGGAAACCCTCAACCAGGAAAACCTTTTTTATATTCATTATATTGAATTTCACCATTCACTATACAATATATACAATATTTTTAGGTATTCCGTAGATACAAAAACCCTAATCCCTAAAACCAAGATTAATTTAGTAAACCACTAAAAATAACAAAATCCGCTAAAAATAGAAAAAACCGCCCCAAAAAAAACATTTTGGGGCGCTTCCATGAACATTGCGCGTAACTAGGGGGGGGAATACTTGCCCCCCCCTGCGACCCCCCTAGGAAAGCGCTTGGTGCACACGGCACAAACAGGGCACTAGTATGAGGGATCGTCAGACGCAGTTGTCAAATCTGACGCGCTCACACACACACATGCAAAGAATATAACACATACCCAACATTCTCCCACTTGTTGTTTTCCTTGCATCCAGGGGTCCCAATATTATATAGTCAAAAATCCAGGGCAGCAATGCCCATTGTTACTCTACACCAGGAGAACTTTTCTGTGCTTACTGACTTTGTCAATGAAACTGCAACATTCTTCAAAGTGTCAACCTTTTCCAGCAACACCTTCTTTTCCTCAACCATGTCTCTCACAAAGTGATACTGAACATCAATATGCTTTGTCTTCGAATAAGCTGGGTTCTTTGCCAGGAAGATTGCACTCTGACTGTCACAATATAATCTCACTGCTTGTTGTACCAACCCAATACCTGAACACAATCTCTGTAACCACACTGCTTCCTTGCTTGCATGAGTGGCTACCATGTATTCATCTTTTGTAGTTGAGAGTGCCACTACAGCCTGTCTTTTGCTCATCCAACTGATTGCTCCTCCAAATAGGTTAAACACATACCCACTTATAGATCTTTTGTGATCCAGATCTCCAGCCCAATCTGCATCAACAAAGCCATGTATGTCCACCACTCTCTCCAATCCTGGTCTTCCTTGGTAGCACAATCCATAATTGGTAGTGTCATGCAAATACCTGAAGACCCTCTTTATTGCTCTCCAATGCTCCTTCCCTGGTTTTGACATATACCTGCTCAAAACTCCCACTGCATGTGCAATGTCTGGTCTAGTACAGACCATTGCATACATCAAATTGCCAACTGCACTGGCATACGAAACATGGGACATGTCCTCTTCTTCTTCCTGTGTCTTGGTACACTGATCTGCAGATAACTTTACACCTATAGGAATAGGGACCTTGACCGGTTTACTTCCATGCATATTAAACATCTGCAATATCGTCTCAACATGTTTTTTCTGATTCAACCAGAGTTTCATGTTTTCACGATCTCTTTTAATTTCCATTCCCAGAATGAAGTTAGCAACACCGAGATCCTTTATGTCAAATTTGGAGGATAGTTGTGATTTCACCTCCTTGATAACATCCATGTTATTTCCTACCAACAACATGTCATCAACATACAACACTACATAAATGAAGTGTTTACCAACCTGCTTGGAATATACACAGTGATCAGCTCTACTTCTTGCAAATCCCAATCCAAGGATGTATGTGTCAAACTTTTGGTACCACATCCTAGGTGATTGCTTCAGACCATATAGTGACTTCTTTAGCTTATAGACCAACTCTTTCTTTCCCTTCACTACAAAGCCTTCTGGCTGCTTCATGTAGATTTCTTCTTCCAGATCCCCATGTAGGAATCTTGTATTCACATCCATCTATTCCACTTCAAGATCAAAAGCAACAACAATAGATAAAAGAAATCTAATAGAAGTTAACTTAGCAACAGGAGAAAAAATCTCATCAAAGTCAATTCCCTCTACTAGGGAATAACCTTTTGCTACTAATCGAGCTTTGTATTTCTCCACTTTTCCTTCTGCATTAAACTTCTTCTTAAACAACCATTTTCTACCAACAAATTTTCTTCTAGGTGGCAACTCAACTATATCCCATGCCTCATTCTTATCCAAGGCATCCATTTCTTCAACCATGGCCTTCTTCCAAAGTTTACTATCCTCTGAATTCACTGCTTCCCTGACAGTTCTGGGATCATCATCAGTAATAGATAAAGCAAAATTGGAATGAAAATCAGGTGGACTATACCTTTCTGGTTGCCTTCTATCTCTCATTGATCTCCTCAATACTAGGGTATGAGGTTCTTCTTCTTCTTCTTCAACTTCCTCTTCTTCAGATGATTCAGATTTTGCATCATCCAACTCAAGGTCTATTTTCTCAGGTTCATCTTGCATTGGTAGGAATTCCTATTTGGACACATATTTTACCTCTCTAAAAACAACATCTCGACTGTAAGCAGTTTTCTTGGTTTCTGGGTTCCAAAGTTTATAACCTTTCACACCATCTTTATAACCAATAAAGATACGCTTTTCAGCCTTTTTATTCAGCTTACTTCTATTTTCCTTTGGAACATGTACATAAGCATCACAACCAAACACTCTAAGATGTTGAAGAGAGAGTTTCTTTCCAGACCATACCTCATGTGGAGTTTTATCATCCAACACTGATGAAGGTGATCGATTGACCAGGTAACATGCTGTACCCATTGCCTCTGCCCAAAATTCTTTCCCTAACTCGGCACCGTTGAGCATGCTCCTTGCTTTTTCCATCAATGTCATGTTCATCCTTTCTGCAGCTCCATTCTACTGAGGAGTGTATATAGTAGTCTTCTGCTTTGCTATACCACACTTCTTACAGAATTCTTCAAATTCATTTCCGCAGAATTCTCCACCATTATCTATTCTCAATACCTTTATTTTCTTCTCTGTCTGATTTTCTACCAGAGCCTTAAACTCTTTAAATTTATTAAATACATCAAATTTCTTTCTAAGAAAATAAATCCATGTGTACCTTGAGAAGTCATCTATGAATGAAACATAATACACAGACTTACCTAGTGACGGAACAGGCACAGGTCCAAACACATCACTGTGTATCAATTCTAAGATACCCTTTTCTCTTGCAGCACCAGATGGGAATCTTACTTGATTTTGTTTACCATATATGAAATGTTCACATAAATCAAAATCTAGAGTGAAATTAGACATACGTTCAACCATGCCTTTACCGTGTAGTGTTCAAAGGCCCTTTTCTCCAATATGCCCCAGTCTTTGATGCCATAGCATGGTCTTCTTTTCAGGGACGATATTGGTCTTGTCTTCTTTATTTGTCTACTCAAGGACAACAAAACTATTACACCCATTAGTATAAGTGATTCCCAACAACTTGTACAGAGTTCCACACTGAACTCCCCTCATCAACACCATTGCTCCTCGTACCATCTTTCAAGTGTTATTTTCAAATATAGTTCTCACTCCTACATCAACCAACTTGCTTACAAAGATTAGGCTCCTGACTAGTTTTGGAATGTGCAGAACCCTAGGGAGAGTTATAATCCTTCCATCTTTTAGCAAAATTAACTCTTCCTCATCCCAAGATTTTTGTTGTCGAGTCATCTCCTAGGAATACATTACCACCATCATATTTTTCATATTCATAGAAACACTCCCTATGAGGATTCATATGGTATGACACACCCAAGTCGATCAACCATACATCACGGTTTGCATGTGTACTTGTAGATGCCAGGTAAACATCACCTCCTTCTTCAGTGGAGGTTTTTGCCTCTGTGGAAGAGGTATTATTAGATCCCTTTGGTTTTTCAACCTTCTTAGACTTTCAATCTTTCTTATAATGCCTTGTTTTACCACATTTCCAACATTTCCTCAAATATTTTCTTGGAGACTTAGATCTACTTGTAGACTTAGATCTCCACCCTGAAGGCTTACCGAGGTTCTTTTCTTGGGTACGCCCTCTTACAAATAAAGCATCTGTGATGTGACCATCCATGCTTTTTCACCTTATCTCTTCAGATAACAAGGATGCAACTACATCCTCATACTTCAATGTAGATTGAGTGGTATTACCTATTGCTACAACCAGATTATCCCAAGAGTCTGGAAAAGAACATAACAAAGTAATACATGTATCTTCTTCTGCAATCATAATATTAATAGAGCCAAGTTGACTTACCAGAGTATTAAAGGCATTTAGATGTTCTGTCACAGAATCTCCATCTTCCATCCTAAGATGATACAACTTCTTTCGAAGAAACAACTTGTTTACCAGGGACTTTGATTGATACAAATTCCCCAACTTATC
>JASDQU010011999.1:59896-71285 GCA_032191745.1 Picea mariana
AGTCAGTCGGAAACCTGCCAACAAACAAGGAAATACAATACAATAATATATCATCACTGAGGTAGGCATTTCCATACTCAGAATACAAATGACTCAGAGCATAAATGCCAACATGTGAAGATCCATGTCAAGTAATACAAGGTCATGGCCACCAAACATACACCATGGATCCATGCCATTATGAATCAAATCTGAACATAGCCAACAAAAATACACAGTGGATCTATGGTTACAGATTCAAATTTCAACATAGCCACTAGACATACAATGCGGATCTATGCAATAGTACAAACTGAATATACTTCAACGCAACCTGAATCTGTCAAAAAAGATCTAGGGTCTTCATCTCCACCACTCTATAGTATGAATCTAACCATGCGAATACATCTGTTGAAGTCGAACATGGTAGAAACCACTTGATTACCGATCATTAATGAATACCATTAACGAGTGCGAGGGAAATCACCATTAATGTCAATGAATCCCAAGGTACACTAGTAAAATCCAACGGGTGTGAATTTGTGATCTAAAGTTAAACACTCGGCGAAATCTTTCGATCAGGGGTCAATAATAAAAACCCACTATCAAAAGTGAGGAAACCTACCATTGAGGCATGCAAGTTCCAAGGTACCAATTGGTTTCTAAGTCTAATTCCTAGATAATGAGCTGAAGTCGACAGGAAAAGACTCATCATAGGAAGGCCTTAATGTATCCTCCTTCAATGACACGAAACGGGTCGAAATATTTGAGGTAGATCAGAGTAACAAGTGATTTAGGACTGACTCAAGGATGGTTGACACA
This sequence comes from Picea mariana, assembly GCA_032191745.1. Lineage (NCBI taxonomy): Eukaryota > Viridiplantae > Streptophyta > Pinopsida > Pinales > Pinaceae > Picea > Picea mariana. Next base: position 60,698 of record JASDQU010011999.1, read on the forward strand.
ATAGAAGGCTTAAATACTGCAGAAATGGCCAACACAATAGAATGATTTTCAGGTTGAACATCTCTTTTGAACATGTTGAAGACACGACAACTGTCTCAGAAACACTGACTCAACAACAGAGATCACAGACCAATTTTTAATCTTATAAAGGAGTATGATCAGGAGATAAGTGGATTTTCCAACCTAGACACAAGGCGAGTGAAAGGGTGTCATGTTCAAAAGCAACTCTTCCATGAAGTACAGGTTTAGACACATTTCTTTCCCAATTCCCCCCCCACCATTTCTGGCGAGTACCTCTTTACTTTTACACAAGCTTGAGGAGGATAACATATGCTTGAAATGTAAGCTCATCCTTTGGATGAGTCCCTCGGAGTATGTTTAACGAACCCTCGGAAGGAGTGGTTCAGTCCCATATGGGTCTTTCAATGTTTGTTTAATGAGTCCAAGGATAGACAACTCGAGGGTTTTTCATATTTTGAGAGTTTGAAAAACACTTAAAGAGAACTTTCCCAGTTCCTTTTTCGTAAAGTAGTTTGATAGGACCAAAAAATTGATAAACTATCACCCATCAAACGTTTTTTTCAAATACTTTTACGAGTGTGAAAAGAACAAGATCACTCGGCAATCTTTTCATGTTTATAGAGTTTAAAAAGAGCTTAAAGGGAACTCCAGGGGGTTCATTTTTCGTATAACCTTTACGAGTCCGAAAAAGTGATAAAAGTATACTAGGTTACATTCCCATTGATTTACGAGCACGAGAAAAAACAAAGACTAAGCTCAGTAACTTATTCTCATGTATTTACGAGCATGAGAAAGAACAAAGACTAAGCTCGGGATTGTTTTCATTTTTACGCAAGCTTTAAAACAAAACAAAACTATGCCTGGGATAGATTTTATTTTTACACAAGCTTAAAAACTAAACAAAACTATGCTTGGACCTGGTTTCATTTTTACACAATCTTGAACCAGCGAAAAACTATGCTTGAGGTAGGTGGTTTCATTTTTACACAAGCTTGAACCAAAGTAAAAACTATGCTTGAACTTCCCAACGCATTATCCAGGGATGGTTGTTACTTAGCCCCCAGCTTAAGAAGCTAGCGACTCAACTTTAGCATGAAGTGCAGAGGTTGAGGCAAATGCCCCCTAGGCTTCGTTTCATCCAACCGCAAAGGATAATGAAATGAAGCTTCAAATACTAGATGAAGCACTTGACCCAAATAGAGAGGGGGAAAACTATTTCATTTTTTAACGAGCTTGACACAGAAACAAGAACTATGCTCGTAAACTTTGTTTCATTTTTTAACGAGGTTGTCACAGAGACGAAAAAACTATCCTTGTAAGTGGTTTCATCTTTTAACGAGCTTGAAATCGGAAAACCATGCTCAAAGACTTCCGTTTCATTTTTTAACGAGGTTGCCTCAGAGACGCAAAAACTATCTTGGAAGTCTTCTTGATCATAGATTCCAAGAGGACAATGCTCCGGAAGGACACCATGTCAAGGGACAAAACTCGGTCATGGCTTCCAAGAGGTCTTCACTGGAAGGAAGAAACACACTCTAGAAGGACACCATGTCGAGGGTCACGATAGGAGTAAAGAGATCAAGCTCTAACAACCCTATCAAAGAGATCACCATGTCAACTACTAGATCTAAGTCATCAGAAGTTGAAGCCATGGACGACAACACCACATAATTGACCTGTGGCGAGGGCGATACCCTCTGCATATAAGAACCATTCAGGGAGGCAATCTAGGCAGGGTCAACGAATGAAAGTTGATCAACAATCACAACTCCTCCATCGCGAGGGAAATATATCACATGAAAAAGAGTAGACACAATAGCTTTCATGGCATAGACATAATCCTGCCCGAGGAGTAAAGAGAAATCCAAGGGGTCTTGGACTACCATGACGTCAATAAAGACAGTTTTCCCTCCCAAAGTTATAGGAAATTGAGGAAGGGTCCCTAAAGGTTGACTGGTTCTTCTGTTAAAAGATAACAGATTCTGCATAACCAGTGCAAGCTAAGGAAAACCCAAAGCTTGCCAAGCAAAAGAGGACAAAATACTAACAGACACACCTTCATCTATCAGTGTCTGAGGAATGTCTTGACCACAAAACTATACTGTAATCTGGAAAGGAATGTCAGAGGGAAGACGAGGTCTAGTTAGCACACCCCAATCAAAACGGATGGCCTCATTACTTGGAGGGGGTTCCACGGGAGAAGGAGGAATAGCCCCCAGCATTGTAGATTCTGTATCAATGAGAAAAACATGGGCAATATCGAGCTTACTTTCTAGCGGGAGAGTAGGATCGACCGATAACGAGATCAAATCAACCACTTGGGTTGCATTCTCCAAGGGGAGAATGGGGTCGATAGGTGGAAATGGATCGACCAATTGGGTGACACTCTCTAATGGGAGAGTGGGATCAACCAAAGGGGATTGGATCGAGCACTTTAGTTTCACTCTCTGATGGGAGAGCGGGATTGACTGAGGAAGGTATCAGATCAACCACTTTGTCAACTGATTCAACTAAGGACGTGACCAGATTGATGACATGATCAACCGAATGGACTGAGGAAGGGACCAAAGTGATCATTCCATCAACTACAGGGGGCTTGAGAGAAAGATTACGGTAAGCAGTTGGAATTTGAGGTTGTGAAACAGTCATGCCTTCCAGTAATTTCGAGGCTTTGTCCATACGAGGACAAAGGTGAGTGAGATGACTCCCTTTGCATAACATACATGGGAACTTGACTCTAGTTTTCTTCTTCCCAATTGTATAATAACTGGTTGACGGGGGGTCATCAGCATGTTGTTCAGAGGATGAGGACATGGATTGGAAAGGATATGTAGACCATGCTTCTATAACCTTGGATAGATCAGGGAAATCCTTAAGAAGATGGCTACCCTTACAAAGTCTGCAAGGGTACTTAGGATTACGGGTCGTTTGGGTGATCTTGACATCATCAACACTCCCAGCATGAGTAACAGTAACTGGTTGTTTTCCAACATGTTTGACAGTGGTTGGAGGTTTTGACCCTTGTTTATTTTTCTTCTTCTTGATCTTTGTTTTCTTCTTCTTCTTATTCATTGGGTTACTAGCTTCAAAACTTTCACTCGACGAAGAAGACGAAACAAAAGGAGACCTTGCAAGTGAAGAAGGCAAAGAAGACTTTACTGGTGAAGAAGGTGAAGGATCAACATGAGTTTGATGCTCTTGGGGGGAAGTGCTTGTGACTGAAGCACTGATTGGATTCAGAATTACTTGAGTGGAAAACAACCATACTGGTAATCCAATTGTGAGAACTGGAAGGCTCAAAGTAGCGATGCGAGGAGGACAAAACAAAAGTTCCCCTAGAAAAGGGGTTCCTTCGTTGGTCATTCTGGGAACTGACGCCATAGAAATAAAGATCCAATCTAGAGTCCACTAGGGAAAACAAACAACACACATTAAAAATCTAGTAAGCAAACAAGCAAACAAAACCTTCTCATAATGAACACACTAGTTGGTGATGAAATCCAACGTCGCAGGAACAAAGTAAGAAGGGGATGAGATAGAGTGGGTGGAAAAGTTACGTTGACGACCTTCTTAACAGACTTACACCTTGGTGAAAGCTCCCACACATAATCGTGGGTATACCCTCCAAGGAGCCCGAGTGAGTTTGGCCAACGTTGATTCTAGGTACCGTGAAGACTTGTCTCTCCATAGTCACCTTGTGTAAATACCCTAAAGAGATAGGCCACTAAGGTTACCAATTACTACAGTGATGCCTGGGGAAACAGTCAACAGTCTTATCCACGTGAAAAAGCAGGGTATCTAGCCCGAAATCAACTCAAAAGGCTTCCACTCATAATTGTGGGTATACCTTCAAGTGACCCCCATAATACGCGCAATCTCTACACCAAGACAAACAAAGCAGGGTGAGTAAATCTTCCAGCCTAATGAGACCTTGTGATTGACCCTTGTGTGAGAAGGGCTTCCCAGGACAAAATGTAGTAAGTGGATTTAAATCTCCCTATCACAAGATACTATGTTTGTTTGCAACTTTGGAAAGTTATCTTCCACACCTATTCCAAATCCCTACAACTAATCTAATGTAGGTTTGCTACCAGAAAATATAAAAATGTCTAATCAATTTTTATAAGTGCTTTATTTTTAAGGGTGTTGTTACTCAAAAGGAAAATGGCGTGGACAATATGGTGTTTTGACTGACTCGAAAGTTATGAAAAGAGATGAAGATGCAATCTTTTCATTTTGATGAAAGCTATGCTATGAGAAGGAGAAAACATTTATCATTCCCATATGCACAATATCCCATAATTTTAAAACTCATCAATATCAATATCTTCAAGAAATGATTCAAAGAGACTGTATACCAATACATGATTCATGGCCCCCCTCGGCCATGAGGGGGGAAAATTTTCAGAATTTAAGACCAAAAAATGCCAAGAATCATGCAATTTCGCTACTTCAAATGCAAGGATGCCCCCAATCTAATATAAAGCAAGAAATTAAATCTTTTTGTTTCAAAATTTTCACTAAAAGAAATAATGAACTTTATTAAAACAAAGAAACCCAAACTAAAAGTTTTCTTTTAAAGCGAACTATTCAGAAGAAATCTGATATTTCCCTAAACAATTCTAAAGAAAACACACGCTTTGTAATTGAAAGGCACTCAAAGCAAGAGACTAATCCTTCAAAACCAAACAAAGCAAAGATGGTTAAAAGAAACTCGAAGAATGTCAAGCAGACTGTAAACAGATCAATATAGGCTCCAAAAGTTCAATCCAACTGATCAAAGAAAAGCTGGGCATCAAAAGATGACAAGACCCAATGCAAAAAAGTTTACAAATGAGTTCACAGCCTAGTAGTGGGGTGTAGTGCGAAAATCAAGAATTTTCGCAGTCTAGACACAGGTAGGGTGCGAAAATGTCACACTGGTTTAAATAGTGGGGTGTGAAAATAAAAGGTTTTCGCAGGCTCTAGACAGGTACAGTGCGAAATTGTTTGTAATCAAAGAGAATTTGGAAAAAGGACAAAGAATCTAAGTGAACTTCCAGATCCAGAGAGTCTGGATGGATCTCCCATAGACTCAGAGACCAGAAAACAAGTAATCAAAGCAAGGAAAACTAGACCAACTAGGAAACAATCCCCAGTATGGTCACCAATTTTTTTATTGGATATATCGGTAGGTGCAGACACTAACTGATCTCCCTAGATCCACCTAGATCTAGAACAAAACACACCAGAACATGATGCTTTCCTTAAGTTTTAGATATTGAATTTACTAACTAAAGAGGGATGGGTGACATACCATTTAAATGTTGCTTCCTCTCACCATTGTCATCCTAGCTCCGTTCCAACACTAATACAATGACGATCCTGCAAAAGAACGCAACCAACCAAAGTGATAGTAATAGCATAAACTCAATATAAACCTATGTATGTCATCAAGGAATCATACAATAAAACACAACAAGCTTTATAGGAAAGAATCATATTACTGTATCATATTAAATGTGAAAGAGAGATTACAATCGTGGCCTTGATGTCGTAAGGTCCCTTCCAACTTTCCTTCGTTCCCCACACACTTCCACTCCAAGAATTCTGAGAGCATAGATCTGATAATATTCACAATCTATCTTAACAAAGTGGCTCATCTAGCCAAGCTACAAACTCAATAACTTTTCCAATCCAATCTAAGCTAATCCCAAAAGATCAAAAGTTAACCTTCTCCATGAGAGCTCCTCTCCTTTTATAAGTTGAAGAGGATGAGGTGAGGAGGTTAGGATGATCCCACCAAATCATGAAGGCGAGTAAGATCCAAACCACTCGGATGCCACCTCACCATGGAAGTTTCTACTTCTAGAAGCATTGAGAAGATGCTCGTTTTCCCCACGTATGAGCATTTTTGCACCCTGCCTATATAACAACCTGCGAACACCTCGCGACCTATCTATGGTGCAGCCTGCGAAAATCATACATTTTCGCACCCTAGCTATAGTGCAGCATGCGAAAATCCTCTTTAATAGGGTTTTTTTCAAAAGAAAATGCAACTTCTCTTCTTAGGAAAAGTTCTTCTCCCTTCTTTCTTTAGGAATTTAGGCCACTGACCCCTCTGAAGGAAACATATAGGTTTACATCATTAACGATCATAGGGATGACGAAAATAATGTGTAACACACACATAATCTGTGTTCTCTAACAACTGAAATCCTTCTGGTTGTTCAATGTAGACTTCTTCTTCAAATTCCCCATTCAGAAAAGATGAATTTACGTTCATCTGATATACTTTAACATTTTTGGAGCATGCATAAGCTAAAAGAAAACGGATTGCTTCCATTCTGGCAACTGGGGCAAAAGTCTCTTCAAAGTCGATTCCTTCAATCTGAGCATATCCTTTACATACCAATCTAGCTTTGTTCCTTGTAACTTGTCCATCTTCATTCAATTTATTTCTGAAAATCCATTTTGTGTCGATCACATTCTTATTCTTTGGTCTTGGAACCAATTCCCAAGTGTCATTTTTCTCTATTTGATCCAATTCTTCATCCATGACCTTATTCCAAAATTCATCCTTGTTGGATTATTCAAAACAGTTTGGTTCAATTGTAGATAAGAGTGCTAGGTGTGTTTGTTCTGGTGAACAGATTCTTCTTCTAGTCTCATCTCCTACATCTTTGTTTCTGATAATTTGATCTGAAGGATGATTCTTCTGTACTCGTTTATTGGGTGTCTTTGGAGAAACTTGTTGAACTTGATCTTCTTCTTTTGTCAGATTCTCTTCATCTTCCTCTTCTACTTCTTTTTCATCTTCTGCTTCTTCTTCTAAGGGTTGTTTCATTGATTCATTTTCTTCCTTTGATTCTGGTCTGTCTGTTTCATCAATTGTTACGTTGATGCTTTCCACAACTTTGTTAAATCTTAGATTGTAACACTTGTATTCTTTCCTTGTACTTGAGTAACCAACAAGTACTCCTTTTTCCACGAGAGAGTCAAACTTTCCCATTCCTCCATCTTCCTTTTTGATATAGAATTTGCTTCCAAAAACTCCGAAGTGCTTTACATTTATTGGTCTTCCTTTCCATAGTTCGTAAGGAGTTTTGTCAGTTTTGTTTCTGAGCATTACTCTGTTTTGAATGGGAACTATTGTATGAACTTCCTGTCTCCAAAAAATATCTGTCAATTTTGAATCCATTATCATTTTTCGAGCCCTTTCCTGTAGTGTCCTTTTCTTTCTTTCTACAACTCCATTCTGTTGAGGTGTCCTAGCAACGAAGAACTTCCTTTTTATTCCATGATTTTTGTAGTAGTTCATAAATTCATTTGAGGTGAACTCTCCTCCATTATCAGATCTTAAGAATTTGATTTTTGACTCCATTTAATTTTCAACCATTTCCTTGTAGATCTTGAAGTTTTCAAAAGCTTCTGACTTATTCTTGAGAAAACAAACTGAGTCATTCTTGTATAATCATCAACTAACAACATAAAGTATTTCTCACCTTTTAAGCCCTTTGTTTTAGTTGGTCCAACTAGATCAGTATGCACAATTTTCAGTGGTCTTGTCGTTGAATATTCCTTTGATTTGAGCCCGGTCTTTGTTTTCTTTTCTTGTTGACAATGCTTGCATAAAGTGTTGGTCGGTTTCGTGATCTGCGACATTTATCTGACTGCTTCTCTTTTGCTGAATTTGACAAGGTTATCAAAATGTATGTGACCCATTCTTCTGTGCCATAGCCAACTTTCATCTTCCTTTCCTAGACAACATTTTTCATTTCCAATTTCACTTAACACATATATGTTGCTTGAAGTTCTTGCAGTTGTAGCGGCCAATTTCCCTAAACCTTATTTTCTTATCTCACACTTTTGTGAATTGAAAGTAACTTTATCACCTTGGTCGCACATTTGACTCACACTTAGAAGATTATGTTTCATATCTTCTACTAGTAGAACGTTTTCTACCTTTTCATTCTTGTTCCCAATTCAGACTGTGCCTTTTCCAATGATTTTGGCTGAATCATCATTTCCAAAGGAGATTGATCCATCTATTTCCTTTTGTAATGTAAGAAATTTGTCTCTATCACCTGTCATGTGTTTTGAACACCCATTGTCAACATACCAACCACGTTTCTTCTGCTTAGCTTGTAGAACGAATGTGCATTCTTCATTGCTATACTGATCTTGCTTTCTTATCCATGTCCTTTTCTGTGGTTCTTGTTTGTGACTGTTGTTGTTCTGTTGAGGTTCTTTAGGAGGGATTTTCATTCTGCACTCTTTGGCCACATGTCCAAAATTGTTACATTTGTAACATTCCACTTCATTGCTCAAAGGTTCAAACCTGTTGTAATTTCTTCTCTGTGTTTCACTAGACCTTCTTGAATAACCCCTTTGTGTATAACTCTCAAATTTGTTGTTGTTCCTGTTGTTAGCTCTCCAATTCACAGTTTTATGTCCAAAATTATTACATGCATAACATAAACCAAAAAATATAGTTTGATACCTGGGAGTTGAGGATCTTCTGAAAGGAAGTGCTCTTGTGAATCCTTCATCTTCTTGAGGACTATATGTTGTTTGTTGATTCTGAAATTTGAATATTCTCGGTGGAGGAGTGTCCCTGTAATCTTCTTTGTATATCTTCCTATCCCCTTTGATTGTTTCTGCATAGCTTTTTGGATAGGTTTCTTTCTCTATTGTTTTGGAGATTGATTCATTTTCTGTCTGATTGTATCCAAGTCCAGTCTTGTCAAAATGGGATTTTTGACTGCTGATAATGTCATCCAAAACTTTTGAGATATTCTACATATTTTTCTTTTGAATATCCTTTCTTAATGTTACAATATTTGCTTCCAAGTTTTTGATGATCCTGTCCTTTTCCTCTAGTTGATCTTTGAGTGCTTCTTCAATTCTTTTATTTTCTTCTATTTGAACTTTCAATTTTGTGATCATTTGTTCTAGTTCTTGAGTGTCTTATTTCTTGTCTAGTTCTGCTTGTAGTTTCTTGTTCTTGTTCTTTTCTCTTCTGATAACTTCTATGGTACACTTTAATTCTTCTCAAAAGTCAACTTCTGCTTCTTCAATTTCTTCTTCGACTTCTTCTCCGGCTTCTTCATATTGTTCTTCGGAGTCTTCTTTGTCAGAGTTTTTTACTGCCATGAATAGAACTCTTCCTGTCTCACTGTCACTAGCTTCATCTTCATCTGATGATGAGATGTCTTCTTTGGAGCATAGGATTTTCTTGAAAACTTTCTTTGTAGTTCTTTTGCCTTTATATGTTTGTTTTCCTTTTGAGTAAACTTCATCATTTCTCATTTTCTTATGAGGACATTTGTTAGAAAAATGACCAATACCATCACAATTAAAACAAATTAAAGGAATCTTACCTCTATACCTACCGCCGGTTCCCTTGTTTAGTCTTTTGACGAAGTTGACCACTTCTTCATCATCTTCCGAGAGGTCACTATTGTTGTTATATTCTTCTTGTTGCTCTTTCTTTTTCTTTGATCTTTTGGATGCTTTGAAGGTTGCTTATTTTACATCTGGATTTTCCTATTAAGTTCTCATTTTATATGCTGTGAAGATTCCATGCAGTTCATCCATGCTTATTGAGTTTAGATTCGATCTTTCTTCTAGTGTTGATATCTTAGGGTTAAATCTCATAGGAAGAGATCTTAGTACCTTTTGAACAATTACAGATTCTTCGATTTCTTCTCCCAATCCTATGATTGCATTCACTATTTCATCGACTCGTAAGAAGTAGGCTGCAATATTCTCATCTTCCTTCATTTTTAGTTATTAGAATTGACCCATGTAAGTTTGAAGCTTTGTTGCTTTGACTTTTGTATTTCGTTCATAAATATTTCGAAGCTTGTCCCAAATCTCTTTAGCAGATTTACAATGTGCAACTTTGGTGAATATTGTTTCACTAAGACCATTCAGAAGTGCATTTGTGGATTTGGAATTATTCTGACCGAGTTTCACTGCTTTGTCATTTGTTGGTGGAACTACTGGTACTGTGTATCCATCTACAATTGATTGCTAAATTTACAATCCATGTGCCTGTATATATGTGTTCATCCTTATGCTCCAAAAAACATATTTTTTTCCATCAAACTGTGGTATTCCATCTTTATACAAGTTGTTTCTCTCCATGATCTACCTTTCAGTGGTTAAACTAATTTTTGAAGGAACCTTCTCTGATACTAATTGTTGGATTACTGAGAGGGGGGGTGAATCAGTAATAGAGAAATTTAATCCTTTTTAACCAAATAATCCAAGTGTTATGTCAATGTAGAATTATCATCCAATAATAAGCAATGAACAAATAAACAATCATACACATACATAGTACACTAGTGTTTTACTTGGAAACCCAAAGTGGGAGAAAACCACATAATTCTTTTTCTTATATGTCTTAAATAATTACATTCATTGGAAGCACCAACTTCCTTTGTTTTCCAGTTGCAACTGGAAGGAGGATCCAACCCCCTAGTTTCTCAGGCTACAACTTGAGGGAAGCTCCAACTTCCCCATTATCTGGATACAACCAGAAAGAGGCTACAACCTCCTATGTTCTCCGGCTACAACT
>JASDQU010011999.1:71305-90651 GCA_032191745.1 Picea mariana
CTTAAATAATTACATTCATTGGAAGCACCAACTTCCTTTGTTTTCCAGTTGCAACTGGAAGGAGGATCCAACCCCCTAGTTTCTCAGGCTACAACTTGAGGGAAGCTCCAACTTCCCCATTATCTGGATACAACCAGAAAGAGGCTACAACCTCCTATGTTCTCCGGCTACAACTAGAAGGTGGCTACAACCACCTGTCCTTGCCCTGTCCAACCGCCCAGAAGTAGAAGTAGAATGATGGAACCACTGTCACACTATCACTGTGAGATATACCGTTGTAAAATTGTACAATTAAATATAAACCATGCATCAACCATACATCAACCTGTACCTCATCTTGTAATCAACCTGTACCATAAACAAGTGCATCAACCATGCACCAACTTGTACCAAACAACCTGTAATCAACCTGTACCATAAACAAGTGCATACAACCACGTACCAAGTATGTACCAATCATGTGTCAACTACTCATCAGCTATGACTCATCAATATGTACCAACATCATCAACTACTTGTCTCAACCATGTACTCAACATGTACCTCAACCAAAATCCCTCATCAATTTCATCATCCAAATCTGATTTGTATCTCTGTAATAGACTTGGTGTATATGATCACATTCTTGCAAACCTTCCTTAACTTTAACAACAAGAGACTAGCATTTTCATCAAACGTTTTTTTAGTCTCACATGCCTAGTTTTGGATTAGTCAACAACCCTAACTTGAAGTAATCATAACTTTGTACCCGTAATGAATAAATATCTAAAACTGATACATAATGTTCTTCAGTGTTTTTTATGAAATTTCTCCAGGTTTCACTACTTGTAACCTCTTAGAAAAGGAGTTATAGTAAAAATGGCATACCTTGTTGAATTATGGCTTATTCTAGAGAGCGACCTTGTAGAGCGTGCCCCACACAGAATATTTGTTGAATCAATCTGAAAATGTTATAAATCATACTACAGACTGTACTCTAACCAACACATTTGGTATTATTGAATTTTGATATGTTATGAAGAAGTTATTACGTTTTTACCCGAAACACTTGTTTTTGACTAGTTTCGGGACTAGCCACAAACCCTATTTTCCATGGAGTGTAACTCCCAAAATAGAATGACCTACAAGCTGAATTTTTTACCACGGATACTTGGCTATGTTTCCTCAATGGAATAGAAATTTCACAATCTGAAACATTCTAGAAAAAAAGTTATTTTTAAAATGGTGAGATGACCTGTAAATAACATACCTTAGAAAGCATCATCAGAAGAATTTATCCTTCCTTGAATTCCGACCTTTTTTTCTTCACCTTCCCTTAGAAATTTGTCTTAGATATCCTTTGGTTACCTCAGACACCTATATGTATTCAATATTCTCAAGTGTGTCTTAAATGAGAGAGCCTTGCCTCTTATTTATACTCTCCAAGTAGCTTCCTTAAAAACATCTTCTAGCTCACTTTGCCCACTTTACTTATTTTAGGGTTAACCCACTTCTAATTTCTCCATTGAATTTATTATTTAAATAATTTATTTTGTATTCATTTTGAATTATAGTACACTCATCACTTCACTTTATTATTTAACTTCTAAAAACTCTTAAACCACTTTGACTACTTTGACCTTTTCGGGCTTCTAGATGACATATGAGGGTCCTCCAACTTCGTAAGGCCATAACTCTCAAACCATGAGGAGTTATGTGACATTCCACATACCACCAGAAATGGAATGACATGTAATAGCCATCTAGAATAGTACTACCTTCAAATATATCAAAAATCATATCGTTATCCATCCAACAAACTTGAGTCCATTACCCAAACCCGGGTTCTCCAACTTCACGTGGTCATAACTCTCTAACCGTGAGGATTTATGTGACGTTCCACATACCACCGGAAACAGCATGGAAAACACTATCCATTTAGGATAGTTTCCTTGAAAAATTCACTATCATTCATCTCATTATTCCACAATTATGCATGGGTTCTCTTACCCCACAAAGCGTCTTCCCATGAGGGCTTTCACCATAAGGGGACCACTTTGGTCTTCATCCATATTTACTTCTTATCAACCATGAAAAGACAATTATGAGTCATCTTTACATTAAAAAATATTGGGTCCATTACCCAGACCTTTGTTCTACGGGGCTTTCTTCAAGGGTTGACATCAATGACAACCAACCTTAATCAACAACAATTGATATGCCATGATGAAACATTTTTCAGAAAAATATTGGACTACTTTTTTGTGACTGAATTCTAGAGTAGGGGGAGTGAACATGACCATGCACTATTGTGGATAGAGGGTGCACCAGTCTATGGAGCTAACAACAACTCACATATCGAAAAGTTTGTGGACAAATACATAACATGCAACACAGATCATTTGGATCCAGAACTTGCCAAAGTTCATAGACATTATCATACAAAAAGTTGTAAAAAACGAAAAAACTCGCATTGCAAATACAACTTCCCCGTGCCGCCAATGAGAACAACAAGAATCATAGAGCCACTTAGTTTAGAGGACAATGTTGTCATTGAGAAATCTAGATCTTTGTTTGCATTTCTAGAACAATGAGACTTTGATGGGTTAATGCGCTTCGATGACTTCTTGACAGAGATAAAACTAACAGAAGATGAGTACATCCAAGCCATACAATGTATGCTTAAACAACCAACAATTTTCCTTAAACGTAAACTTTCCCATATCTGGAACAACAGTTTCTCTAAGGAAATGCCAGTTATGTTGAATGAAAATATAGATGCGCAGTATGTCCTCAATGCATATGCTGCAGCATCGTACTGTACCTCATATATGACAAAGGTTGACAAATCCATGACAAGTGCATTCATAAGAATACATAAAGAACATGAAACAAGTCTTATTGATGCTATACAAATGATATGCACGCTTGGTAATGCATTACTTAATATTCAACAAATGTTTACTGAACAAGCAATCCACATTTCACTTTCCCTGCCCCTCAATTGTAGTTCAAGAAAATGTTTCATAAACACATCTTCACTTGAGAAATGCACATTTGTGCTTAAACCACCGTCTTTGCTAGAACAAGAGCCTAACAATTCAGAGGACGTACTTTGTTTCTCTATTATTGATTATTACCTCCAGTGTCCATCTCCTATTAAGCATATCTACTTAGTAGAATTTGTATCGCATTACAAAAAAAATGGTGCACCCATATCAAAAAGAAAAAAAAAGTCTGTGATAAGGTTTGTGAAATACAACAAACATACTGACTGTGAAAACTATTGTAGAGAAAAACTACTTTTATATGTTTCATTAGATGAACATGAAAACATATTAAAACATAACTTCCCTACATGGGAAGATGTGTATGTTGCCTCTGAGACTATAGTACAGACAAATGAATCTAGATTTACTTACAATGTTAATGCAACATGGGGTGATCTAGAAAGTGYAGTTAATGAACTAGAAAATCCTGAAAATCTTGTTGAGACATTCACAAACCGAAAAACAATGAGAACTCCTTGCGAGTCCTATGACTTACAAGCAGATTTGCCTCATCCTAGAGCACACAACATTAAAAAACGTATCAATATTGGTTTTCAAGTCACAAAACATCATTTCCWTATTGAAAATAAAGAATACCACAGAATCAGACGTCGGTTTAATCAAGAACAACAAATAATTCTAAAGGACATTGTGCTTAAAAAATGCTTGAACATGCACACTCCTGTGCACTTGTTCCTTACAGGCAGAGCAGGAACARGGAATACATTCACAACAAAAGAACTATTCCAAATGCTTATACGAATCTATGATGAAAAAAATTCCTCTGATCCTATGAAATCAAAGGGCCTAATAGTTTCATACACAGGAAAAGTTGCATATAATGCAGGTGGAACAACAGTCCACTCTGCATTTTTTATGCCTTTTAACAAGTCACAGTTTCTTCCACTCGGCAAGGAAATGTTAGATACCGTGTTTAAGCTTTATGATGAACTACAACTTGTCTTCATAGATGAGGCATCTTTTATTGGAAGTCACTTCTTGTATTCCATTGAAAACCAGCTAAGAAACATAAAACATGTGCACACGAAATACTTTGGAAACATTGACATGATATTTTGTGGGGATCTTTACCAGGCGCAGCCCATCCGAGATTCTTTGATATTTGAACAACCTACGGTCAACATGAAAATAGTGATGCATGACTTCTGAAAATACAATATTAAATGATTTGAATTGCATACTACAATGCGCCAAATAGATGAAACATTTATTGGAATTTTGAATAGAATTCAGACAAATAACCAAACACATGATGACTTAACATATATCAATTCGAGGTGCATGCAACCTGCACCAACATACCCAACTTTCCCTTACCTATTCTACATGAATAGGGATGTTGCAAGGAATAATAGGTTCATGCTATCACTCATGCCTGGTGATGATATCATCATCAATTCAATTGACCTCAAAGAAGACAATCATGGAAATGTGCCACGTCATGAACATACAACCAATTTACCTTTGTAACTTGTCCTGAAAGTAGACATGTTGGTTGAAATATATGCCTGCAACTATGATTCATAGGATGTCTTGGTCAATGGTGCAGATGGAATACTCAAAGGCTATACCAAAACGGAAAAACTTGATGTCCTATGGATTATGTTCCATGAACCGCATATAGGCCACCGACAAGAAAACAAGTTGGCTTATCTATATAATTCAAACACTGCAAGCGATTGGACACCTATATTGCGAATATCAAAACCAGTGTCGACATCAACAAAGATAGGTCGACTGAAAATTTGAAAACAATTTCCAATTAGACTTGCATGTGCACGTGCAGTCCACATATCGCAAGGACTAACACTTGATAGTGTTGCATTTGAACTTGCTGGAATTCAAATACATGGACTTGTATACACAACACTGTCCCGTGTCCAAAGTATATACTCCTTGTATTTACTAAGTCCTCTTACAAGATATAACTTCAAATTCAAACACAAAGTTGATATTGAGATGCAATGCCTCAGGACTACCGCAAAGTGGCATCTGGAGTATGATTACCAATCCATACAAACAAACTCATCTGTATCAATTCTCTCACTTAACACACACAACTTACATGCACATATGGATGATATACTCAATGACTATGACACAATGCAATCCGATATTATGTTCTTACAGGAAACATACATGGCATTATGCATGCAAAACAAACAATTTCCCAATCACAATTACATATCAAGTTACATTACACATGGGGTGATGATATTTTTAAAAAAACATGTAACAATTTTGGAGCATATACATTTCGAAGAAAACAATGTTGAGATGGTGCTTGCAAAAGTATTCTTCAATGGATTAGAAATTATATTGAATCTCTATGCTACTCCCCATGCAACATTCTCTAACATACTAAATGTTCTTTCCAATGCATTGGACCATTTGCATCTGAACAAAACCATTGTCATTGTAGGAGACTTCAATATTGACATGTTACAAAATAATGCCAGAACAAAAGAATTAGAAAACTACATGTGCAAATACAGTTTCCGCTTTCTTTTGAACAACACAAGCCATGTACAAAATGCACTTAGTGACCATGTATGGTCGAATGTGCCCATTTCTCAGTACAACATCTTTATCTTAGACACATACTGGTCTGATCATGATACAATTGGTATTGCACTTGAATTATGACAGACACATTAAACATATTGCAAAATCATATTTCTATGTTTCAAAGCATATATGTTTAGCTTGTTGTAGAAAACCAAGTTATCCAACTTCTTAGTTTTTCTTGGTTTGTACACATACTGGTCTGATCACGATACAATTTGTATTGCACTTGAATTATGAAATATACATGAAACATATTTCAAAATCATATTTCTATGTTTCAAATCATATCTGTCTATCTTGTTGCAGAAAACCACGCTATCCAACTGATTAGTTTTACCTACTTTGTAATTGATTTTGGGCACAAACATTTTTTACACAATTTTTTATATATACACAATCATGGATGTGTAGAATTCCTATAGAAACCTCGATAGATCTAGAATTCTAGTTAAATTGAACACATACAATTTGTTGATATTCAAGAGATGAGAGAAATTTTTTTCTCCATAAATCAGAGAATTATATTAATCAAAAATGAATATACATGAGTAACCAACCTCAAAAATAAGAGAGTAGGTGAATATATAGAATTTCCAACATAGAAATTCTAGTAAAAAAAGCTAGAAAAAGATAAAATATGTGTCATAGGCTAAGGGAGACCACATAGTTCGACCTAGACCACTAAAGACACATGTCACACACTCATTAATTCCCACAAGAGTCAAGTGGTGCGCATTATCTCACTTAAGCTCACTTAATCTCACTTAACTAACAAGAGAAGTAGTTCCAACTCACTTAACTGACAAGAAATAATAGTTACTAATAACAGTAAAGGCAAAAATCATTAATTAAGGAATAAATCTCTCACTCAAAGAGGAGGTGTGCATTCCCCAATAATGGATGAGTTTTTTCATGGGGGAGTTGGAATAAATCAAGAATAAATAAAGAAAATCAAGAACTGAGAGTTGAGTCTTGATCTAAAAATAGCAGTTTTCCCTAAAATCTAGGGATGAGGCGCCCTTCTTCTCTATGTGGCCAAATTAGGTGAAATAAAGTGTGATGGAAAGTATTAACCAAGATCTAGGAGTCTAAGATAGGTATAAACTAATGTAAGTTAGGGTTATGCTCCAACACCCTCCCTTAAGCCTAACTGTAATGACAAAAAATTTGAGTCATGACAACTTGGCCATTTTAGGTTCTCATTACATAAAAGAACTACTCATGAAAAGAGGAAAGAGGGAAAACCTCATGGGAAACCCCCTCGCAAAAAAAAGAGGAAAAAAATGTTGAGTAGCCAAAAGTGACCTACTTAGCTATCTCCACCACTCCAAGCATAGGCCTTAGTTCTGAAAATTTCTTTTCAGTGAAGGACTTGGTGAAGATGTTTGCAACCTACTGCTCTGTGGGGTAGTACTGCAGTGAAATGACTTTATCACAGATCAGCTCACGAATGTAATGCATGTGAATCTCGATGGGCTTGGTCCTCTGCCTCTAAACTGGATCAATCGATATCTGAATGTACCCCTGATTGTCACAAAATATGACAGTCGGAAGTGGATACTGAATACCGAACTCGGAGAGAAGCCCTTGCAACCAAATAGACTATGTAGTTGCATTCACTGCACCTTTATACTCTGCCTCTGTTGTAGATAAAGAAATCATGGATTGCTTCTTGCTAGACCAACATAATGGTCCTAGACCAAAACTAAAAACATAACTAGAGGTGGACTTGCGGTATGTACCATCGATCAGAATCTGTGTACCCAATCAGTGAAAGTGGGCAATCTGCAGCATAAAACATACCAAAACTGGGAGTACCTTTCACATATCTACGGATTCTCTTTGCAGCTTTCCAGTGAAGCTCATGAGGCTCCTGCATATATATGGAACAAAATCCTACTACAAAAGAGATATCAGATCAGGTGTGAGTAAGATACAACAAACTCCCAACCAACTGTCGATACAGTGTACTGTCCACCAAAGGTGTAGTACCCGCATCCTCAAATCTGACCTCGGAAAGAAAGGGAGATGTTGTTGGCTTGCATTCTGTCATATGAAAGCGAACAAGTAGATCTGATGCATACTTAGACTGTGCCATCTTGATCCCTGAAGTAGACTGAGAAACTTCAAGACCAAGAAAGTAGTGCAACAGTCTCAAATCTGTCATGGAAAATCGATCGTGCAATGCTGCTTTTGTCGAATCAATAGTTGAAGTAAGGTTCCCTGTCATCAATAAGTCATATACATAAATCACGATCAGCAAAAGGGAATCATCATGTTGCAACAAATAAACATTCGGATCAGATTTGCAATGAACAAATCCAACGGAAAGTAGGAAAGAATCCATCTTTTCATACCAAGCTTTGGGAGCCTATTTTAGGCTATACAAAGATTTCTTTAATATGAAAACGAGGGAAGAGTTATGAATGTATCCCTGTGGCTGATCCATATAGATATCCTCCTTGAGATCTCCACGAATAAATGCACTCTTCAGATCCATGTGATGAACTTCCCATCTGCGAGAAGCGGCAATGGCCAAAACTAGTCGAATGGAGTCCATTTTTGCAACAGGTGCAAATGTCTCTATGTAGTCTATGTCATGTACCTGTGAGTATCCTTTTGTGACAAGTTGATATTTTTACTTTCTAATCTCACCATATGAAGCAATATTTTTTCTATATATCCATCGGCATCGAACAAGCTTTCTTCCTTTCGAAAGTGGAACCAAGTCCCATGTGTTGTTGTCCATAAGGGCAAAATACTCTTCATCCATGGCAGCCTCCCAAAGTGGGTTTCCAGTAGCCTCAGAGTGTGACTGTGGATATAAACCAAGTGTCATATAAAAATTTATGGGAAGAAAAGGTTCCATGGTAGCCAAGACTTGAGGAGACACAAACGCCTATGATCTAGTCCTTCTTGTATTCGTAGGATCACTGACTAGTTCACCCACATCTTGCAGGTTTTTATCTGCCCAAGTTGGAAACTGAGTTGGAGAAGCCATGAAATTCTCCTCATCCTCTATATCAGACTCAAAAGGTTTCTCTGATGGCTTCTCTGAAGTGCTTGAAGAAGTTTCTAACTCCTCCTCATCAATGACAACAAGCGGTTCCTCAGCAGGGTCTTCTGAAAAATCATGCAGTGATTCTTCTTCAAACTTCACACTTCGAGATAGAATGAACTTTTCAGTGTGAGAGTCTAGAAATATATATCCTTTGACACCTTTAGGATATCCAATAAATATTCATTCAACACTTTTAGGCTCCAAATCCTTCCTCTTATCTGTCGGAATGTGAGCCCATGCTCGTGAACCAAAAATGCGAAAGTGCGACACTTTCGGTTTCTTACCGGTCCAACATTCAAAAGGAGTGGTGCCTTTGAGTGATTTATGAGGAAATAAGTTTTGAATGTATGATGCACAATTAATAGCTTCAGCCCATAGCTTGGGAGCTAATGATTTCGACTGTAGCATACAATTGGCCATCTCTTTTAAGGACCGGTTTTTCCTCTCTGCAACATCGTTCTGTTGTGGTGTATATGGCACTGTGTGTTGTAGTTGTATACCTACATCAATACAAAGTTGTTTCACATATTTGTTGACATAATCCCCCCCATTATCAGTACAGAGTATCTTAATATTACACCCAGACTCATTCTCAACTAGTGCTTTAAATTCTATAAGGGATTCAAATACTTCCGATTTTAATTTCAGAAAAAATACCCAAGTAAAGCGAGAGAAAACATCTATGAAGGTGAGTACATATCGAGCCTTACTGATTGAAGGCCGTAGGAATGGACCCGTGATGTCACTGTGAATCAAACCAATAGGTGAAAAATCTCTCTGTGTCTTCCCTTTTTCAAACTTTAGCTCTAGATGCTTGCCAAGAATGCATCCTTGACATACACCGCTTGTGAATTTAATAGTTGGCAATCCTTCTATCATGTTTTCCTTGTTGAGTTGATGGAAGTACTTATAGTTTAGATTGCCAAATATTTCATGCCATAACCTACTGATATTATTAGATTGTGACATAAATAAAGTGGTAATAGATTTAGGAACAAAGTGGGAGAAGAAATACAAACAAGAACCGTGATCTACAATTCCATGTGCAAGCTGTGAGCCTATGGAAATGTCGGTAATCACTGTGGAGTCCGGAGTGAACTCCACCTTCCTTCCAGAGATGGAATGAGTGATCTGATATATCGAGAGAATATTTGTGGATAGTGAGGGAACATGAAGCACATTTGTGAAGCAAACCCCTTCAAGATCAACAATTCCTTCTCTTCACACCTTTGGGGGTGTGGCATCTCCCAAGTAAATTGGGGATCTGGTGCTTTCTTCGATGGAGGAAAATTCATCTTTTGATGTAGCCATATGGTTTGATGCACCTGGCTCAAGGATCCAATCTGATGGAGTGGATGTTACAGCCATTAAATCATGACCATCTCGTGCTCTCCCTCCCATTCTGTTATCATCTTTCTTCTTTGCATTTTCGGGCACCGTGAGATTGTGCTACTGCAATTGCTTAGCCATCTCATTGATAGTCTTCCTCATGCAATTTTATTCGGGATGAAAACCTTTGGGCGAATAGATGCAAAGTGTTCTTTCCTTATTCTTCTTCTTACCCTTAGGCTTAGAAGAGTTCTCTGAAGATTGTGCAGATCTCTCCTTCTTCGATTTAGGAAATTTACCCTTTCCTTTTTGCTTGTCTTTTCCACTGCTCTTTGGAGCATCAGTAGCCGCAAGTGCTTGGTTCTTGGAATGCTTGATGGAACCCATTTGGACTAACTTAGATTTCTCTTGAGTCAATGTTACAATGAAATCATTCAATGGAGGCATTTTCCATGTTTCCTGAGTCAATTTAGATGCTTGAAAAGACGATACAAATATGAAATATTCAAGGCCTAATTTCGAGAGAATTGAAAGGATGAGATGATCTTCCTCTTTCTTGACTCCACATACATTAAGTTCAATGAGGAGGGATTTGAACTTGGTGAAGAATTCTTTTAGGTTGCTGAAATGAATTGGACTTAGGGATATGAGTTCATTCTCCAGTTGATGCACTCTCGTTGCATCTTGCTTGCCGAATAGTCCTTCCAATGTGGTCCAGACCACATCGGGAGTAGTGGCTCCACTGACATGAAAGATGATATCTCTTGAAATTGATAGGCATATCATCCCAATTGCTTCATCTAATTTATTGAAATACTTGATCTTCTCCACTGCAGCAGTCGGTTCTTTCTCCGTTTCCATTGTTACCCTATAAAGCCCTTTGCTTCAGAGGAGCAAAGAGATCTATGTCTTCCATTCAAAGTAATTGAAAGGATTTAGAACAAGTTTTGTGGGCTGAGAGAGATGATCCATTGCTTATTTTTGCACCTCCTGATGATCTATGCCTGCAAATAAAACCATGTACAATCCATTAGATTCAATCTAGCTCTGATACCATGTAGAATTTCTGCAAAAACCCTGATAGATTTAGAATTCTAGTTAAATTGAACACATACAATTTGTTGATATTCAAGAGATGAGAGAAAGTTTTTTCTCCATAAATCAGAGAATTATATTAATAAAAAATGAATATACATGAGCAACCAACCTCAAAAAGAAGAGAGGAGGTAAATATATAGAATTTCCAACATAGAAATTCTAGTCAAAAAAAGATAGAAAAAGCTAAAATATGTGTCATAGGCTAAGGGAGACCACATAGTTTGACCTAGACCACTAAAGACACATGTCACACACTCATTAATTCCCACAAGAGTCAAGTGGTGCGCATTATCTCACTTAATCTCACTTAATCTCACTTAACTGACAAGAGAAGCAGTTCCAACTCACTTAACTGACCCGAAATAACAATTACTAATAATAGTAAAGGAAAAAATCATTAATTAAGGAATAAATATCTCACTCAAAGAGGAGGTGTGCATTCCCCAATAATGGATGAGTTTTTTCATGGGGGAGTTGGAATAAATCAAGAATAAATCAAGAAAATCAAGAACCAAGAGTTGAGTCTTGATCTAAAAATAGCAGTTTTCCCTAAAATCTAGGGATGAGGCGCCCTTCTTCTCTATGTGTCCAAATTAGGTGAAATAAAGTGTGATGGAAAGTATTAACCAAGATCTAGGAGTCTAAGCTAGGTATAAACTAATGTAAG
Organism: Picea mariana; assembly: GCA_032191745.1. NCBI lineage: Eukaryota > Viridiplantae > Streptophyta > Pinopsida > Pinales > Pinaceae > Picea > Picea mariana. The sequence goes on from JASDQU010011999.1 coordinate 83,079, forward strand.
TTAGGGTTATTCTCCAACATGATGAAAAAAAAAAAAAAGGTATATTCTTTTAACACTATCTATTACTCTATTCCTTTTATTCTATTTTATTTACTCTATGTACATATTCATTGCTTTTTTCTTTACATGTCAACTTATGTTCATGTCCATTTTGTTTTGTACTTTTTTTCATAGAAACAAACTGGAGAACTGGCTACGACAAAGAAGTCTTAACCATAAGTTTATAAGAATCCATGCAAAGGTGCATATTTCTACCCATGTTCCATATCCAAATGTTTTTCATTTACTCTATCTATATTTGTTGCACTAATTTGCAGCTGTGTTATTTTTTTCCTTGGATACTCCATATCTTCCTGTATATTGACTTTTCTTTATGTCAATTTTATTTTTCGGTGTTGTTGTATTCAAATAAATAAATTTGTACTCATATTTTTTTCCATGTGTTCCTACATAGCAACTTGCTTTGATGTCCATTGTATTCTTTGTATTGCTACATTGAAACAAGAACACAAGAACACAAGAACATAGTCATTGGGCACAAGGATGGAGTGAAATGTGTCACAACAAATACAGTGCATATGCCTAAGACTAAGAGGTATGGTTGAAAAAAAACTCTAATTTGCATACGTTGTCGAATTTGTCCAGCTATATGTTTTTCCCATAGTTGATGTGTTTCTATGGCTTGATAATTATCACACTAAGTGTTGATTTGTGAGCCATAGTGTTCTTTGCTTCCTTTCTTTTTCCTCTTCTATACTTATCTGTTCTCCCTTTTCTTCTTCCCCTCTATTATCCATTTATGGTCCTATACTTAGTGCCATTTCCATCCTCGCGAGTTCTCGGGATGGCGGAGTGACAAATTCCATGTCCATCTATATCTTTACATCACGAGTCCGACCGACCACCATTCGTTTTCATACTTGGAAAATTTTATGGTCGTGGGTTCCTGCGTAAGTGTGATCAAACTCTCATGCCCCGTGTTCGCGGTATACATCTTTCACCCAAAACTTCAGTTATCTACAATTTGACCCTGGACTCGAACCCCGAGGCCTCACTCTACCTATGATGACTTCGTCTGAATGCTTTCATATAAATGTGCCAAGTCATATATTTTTTCTATTGCTTGTTGAGATAGATATAAACATCTCTTTTATCTTGAACCAGGGTCCATTAAGCTTCAACTATATTCCATGGCTGAAAATATTTTTCCCATAGTTGATGTGTTTCTATAGCTTGATATTTATCAGAATAAGTGTTCTTTTGTCATGAATATAATACTTTTCTTCCTTTATTTTTTCTATTCTATCCTTACCCGTTCTTCCCTTTTCTTATTTCCCTGTATTATCCGTTTATGGTTCTATGCATAGTCGCATATTTATGCTCGCAGGTTCCCGGGGTGGCGGAGTGAGAAATTCTACATCTGTCTATATCTCCACATCATGCCTCTGACTGACTGTAGTCCGTTTCCACACTTAGCCAATTTTATGGCTGTGAGTTCCCCCGAAGCCATTATTGAATTCTCATGCCCCATGTTTGGATATACATCTTGCAGACAAAACTCTGGTTCTCTATAATTCGACCTCGGACTCCTGGAACTTGCAAGCATCACTCTGCCTACGATAACTCTATTTGACCGGCCCACCTTTCCATACTTAATATCAATTGTTGTCCTGTGACGCATAAACTTCTTTAATTCCTTTTTTTTCTCTTCTATACTTTTCTCTTTTTCCCTTTTCTTCTACCCCTCTATTATCTGTTTCTACTTCTATACATAGTCACATGTCCATGCTCGCGGGTTCCCGAGGCTGCAGACTCAGAAATTCAATATCCGTCTATATATTGACATCACGAGTCCGACCAGCTACTGTTTGTTTCCATACTTAGCTGATTTTATGCCAGTTGGTTCCCAACTAAGCCCTATGGAACTCCCATGCCCCGAACCCTCATGCCCCATTGTCGATGTATTTCTATCGCTTGACAATTATCAGACAAAGTGTTCGTCTATCGAGCATAAAGTTCTTGGCTCCCTTTCTTTTTTTTCTCTTCTATACTTAGTCGCATTTTTATGATAGCGGGTTCCCAGGTGACGGACTCACAAAATCTATATCCATCTATATCTTGACATCACGAGTCCAACCACCCATTTTTGTTTCCTTAGCCAATTTTATGGTTGCGGGTTCCCGGGTAGGCATTATCGAACTCTCACGCACCATGTTTGGAATATACATATTGCATCCAAAACTTGGGTGATCTACAATTGGACCACGGACTCCCACATTCAAAAAAGTACCAAATCATTTTTCACTCCCCTCCATCCCCTCCACCTTTGCCCCTTCGCAATGCACATTAAATATGAGTTAACTAGTGACAACTCATCGCAGATGTTCGAAAATATTGACATTAATATGCAGAAAGCTTGAGGACATCTCCCATTAAAATACATTAATGGGACAATATTATGGAATCTGATTAGTTTCTTATTTTAGTTTTTTTAAGGCATCATCATAGCAAGAATGCAATATCAGTTCGGAAAAAATGGTTATTCACCTCATCTTTTTTAAAGAATTGTACCGCGCCTTTCAATACTTAGTGGATTGTTCATCTCTTGTTCTCACACATTTGCGGGTTGTCGGGATTCCAGGTACACAAAAGTTTCGGAGCAATTTTTGTTGTCGTCCATCCTTGCCAACTTCGTGCACTTCCCAATGCACATTAGTTATGCCTTTATTAGTCACGACTCACCAGACACATTGAAAATATTGGCATTAAAAGGAGAAAAGGTCGAGGACATCTCCCATTAAAACACATTGAACCAATATTTACCAGAGATTATATTATGATGTTGCACCATCGATTTTAAATACTATGAGGAGAAAAGGAATGTTTTCATCAAATTATGGCTACAACTCGACAACATTTCTGTGGAGATACCCTGAATATTTTCGGGTGTGAGGACCAGAGTTTTCACTGCTCCAGAGCTTATAACTACTACTCGTCCCCTTCTGCTCAAAAGAAAGTTATCTTGACATATGGAATTGCAGCGGCAGCTTGTGTCCCTGAAGTTTTTTACTTGAAGGAGCTGATCACATGCTGCGCCGATAACTATATTCTGAACCAGCAGATTATCCAGATGGAAAACCATTCCCAAGTCTCCCTATACCCTCAAGTATTTTGAAAGATGTTTCCACTTCCCAACCCAACAACTGATTTCAAGGGCAATAATTGTAGATGATTCTTAAATAAGCATGGTAATGAATTGGACCTCTTTCCAAAGTTATTACAGAACCCAATGGGTGCTCCCCAGGACATAGTCATAATACAGGTTAGTGCATTTAAAAACCTTTTTCGACAAATTGCATGGATTTTCACCAGGATAATGAGACAAGAAAGTGCAGCCAACATCTCTTGGATGATTCTATATATTTTATATTTTACAGTTAAGGAGGAAGCCATCTTCCATTGCTGCAAGTTGATTTCCATTGAAATTTCTTCCCAGTTATTGCAATACAGAAGGCAAAAGAAATTATTTATGTCATCTTATTTAATTTTCGCTGTGGAGAATTGCTACCCATTCCCTAGAATATCTATGTGTAAGAATATGAACTATGAATTTCACCCATGTCACATATCCGGTACAATATTTTTTTCTAGAATAGCAAGGCAGTACATCTGTTGGTTGAATTTTTCAATTGAAAAAAGAAAAAGTCAATTCATCTCTCTGCCTTGGAAAGTCGGGCATTTCATGGTCAAGCACCACTTCAATGGTTATTTCACTAACACTATCATAAATGAACTCAGTGCTAGTACCAATGACTCACCCAAGCACAAAGGAAAAGGCCCAAGTGAAAAAAGTGCCCAATCCACAACCGCCACAGCCAACACCATAGCATCTTGGCGCAGTACTCCAACAACCTACCTGATGCAGGAGCATCGCTGGAAATCACACGGAGCAAGACCCATCAGCGTCTGGGAATCTGTACAGGGGCTCAATGCTGGAAGTTACAACAGATATTTTGAAGCCCACCTTAACTCAGCGCTGGAAATAATCCTTTGAGACATGCTTGAATGATTACGAGAGAAGTGGGAGATTCCACTCTGACTCTGGAAAGCAACTGGTTTAGATAGTCGTTAGGTTAAGTTATAGAGTAGACAAGTAGCCAGGGGAACCCTAAGAGCCCTGGGAGATAAATAGAGGTTTTGTACGCTCAAATGAGGCTAGCTGCAAGTTAGTAGGAAATTTCAGTTTTTAGTTGTTGTTTTTTATTTCAGGTGTAGCCATTTTCACTTTTGAATATAACAGAGGAAAATTGATCCAATGCATATTGTGGAAACTGTTTGCAATTCTTTGTTAATGTGTTTCCATGAATGAATGAATGACTTTCAGTATGTGTGAATGGAACTGTGAATGTTAGGATAAGTTTCAATTGTTTCTCTTCTGTTGATGTAGTGCAAGGTGTGCACACAGAACACAAGGAGTGCATCGACGAAACCTGTTTCAGTTCCAAAGCTCAGAAGAGATAACACAAACTTTTCCCCTTTGCAAGGAGTGCAAAGAGACTGTTGCAAGGCATGCACAGTCGTCCGAAAGAAATCAAAACCTTGCACAAAGATATGGTGCAAGGAGTGCACAGATCCAAGATTTGACTAAGGGTCGAAAGGGCTTGCAAGAAGTCGGAGAATCAGAAAAGGAGAACGCCAGGAGGTTGCGAAGAATTTCTCTTCAAGAAATCCTTTGGATCTGAGTTATCGAAATCCCTAAAACGTGAGGAGTGCATGGGAAATCGAAGTCTTCACGAGACCAAGATCATGAAGAATAACACCTTTCATAAGTGTTAACGATATCTAAGAAACTAAATCACAAGAAGGACAATATTTGGAGTGTTCGATCAACGTCTAGACACCGAGGAGAAAGAACAGAAGAGGAAGGATCTCAGTCATTCGGTCTGAGCACGTGATAATTGTAGTTGTCCAATCAAGGTAAAGTGTACTAACATTAAAGCTTTGAAAGTACTCAGGAGGGACAAGGTCACAAAATTCCAAAATCATTGGGACCATCCATCGTCAAGGAGGGCACATGGCGAGAGACCGACGTTTCAATGACTCGTGGCTTGGGGGATTCAAAGGTTGAGTCATAAGAACTCGCGAAATGTGAAATCATGACTTCATCTGAGCTGTTGGATCAAGGAATGATCTTGACCATCAGATCTAAAAGATCGACATTTCGACATTTCAGGGATCGGGAGAACAAAGGTGGAAAGTATTTTGACTTCACGATATGCGAAGTCCCGATACGCAAAGTCCCAACGCGATATGAACCATCAGATTGTGGGGAAAGCAGGACCATCAGATTGAGAGCTTCGAAATATCACCATTTTGGGAGTCAGGAACAGAGGTGATTCGCAGTGGGAATTCCTGATACGTGAAATCCCAATGCACTTGGAGGTTTGGCCCTAGGTCATAGCGAGGGGTCATTTGGAAAGAGGATAAGAGAGGAGCTAGTGAGTGCCAGACCCTTGTATGGGTTTTAGAGATCAGGAGAGTCAGGGTGACTCTCATACAAATACCCAACGCACCTTTGTTTAGGCTCGTGGTCACGGTTCGTGGTCGCGTGAGGTAAAGGGCTTAACAGAGAAGAGCTAGCACCCGTTTGTCATTGAGATTCGAATAAAACTCAGGAGAGAAATCGCGGGACTCATTTAGCCTGTGAATTTTGAGAAAGGACCTGTGTAAGTGGGTTTGAGGTCTAGCAGAGACCCAGAGAGTCAATCAGGCTCAGTTTTTGATCGATCCTAGACCGGGAGGTCGCGCAGTCCTTAGGAGAGTAGGGGGATCTGCATCAAGTGGTATCAGAGCGAGAAGTTTTTCTTGCAGACTACAGACAAATGAGAAGAGACAAAAAGAACTCAAAGGAGACGAGGAGACGAGCGGAACCACCTTTATCCAATCGAGCTATAGAAAGGGAGATGCGAGAACTTTGTGCAAGGCTAGAAGCAATGGAGGCAGCACAGAGACGAGCACCTGACACTGGAGACATCAGTGATGCAGAGAGCGAAGAAGCTATGGGCAAGAATGTCGTTGAAGAAGCTGCAGGAGGTGATGTTTCCAAAGAATGCTTGCTGAGAGCAGTTGTCATATTGGGAGGCAGAACCAAGATAGAGGTCCCAATGTATGAAGGCAATTTAGACGTTGAAGAGTTGTTGGATTGGATATGATCCATGGATAAACACTTCGACTATGAAGAGGTCGATGAAGAGAAAAGGGTGAAACAGGCTGTCACCAGGTTAAAAGGATATGCAACACTGTGGTGGGATGAACTGCAGGCTGAGAGGAGAAATAAAGGCAAACATAAAATAAAGAATTGGGACAGAATGGTAGCCAAGATGAAGGCTAAGTTTATGCCCAAGGATTACCAAATTAATCTATTTAGGAAGATGCAAAACCTGAGATAGAAAGGGATGACATTTAAGGAGTACACAGAGGAGTTCTATAGGTTTAACATCTGAATTGGACAAAGGGAGAGAGATGAAGAAAAAGTTTCCAGGTACATAAATGGCTTGAGTTATGAGATCTAGGGTGAGCTCAGCATGATGTCAGTAAGGATAGTGGAGGATTCTTATCAGTCTACGTTAAAGGCAGAGGAGAAGTTGGCCAGAAAACAAAGGCATCGAGAAAGAGGTAAAATCCCATCCCCAAACAGAGGTAAGGGAGTTACGCATGAAAAATCACATAAGTCCAAGGACGAGGTTGAGAAACCACACACTCACTCGGAAAGAGGAGGAATTTATCGAGAAAGACAGGGTGGTGGGAGAAGTTCTACTAGAGGAAGAGGAAGAAGAGCAGAAGGAGAAGTAAGATGTTATGCCTGTGGAAAGATAGGGCACATGTCTTGGGACTGTCCTGAGAAAAAGAAAGAAGGAGGAGGTGAAGCTCACATTTCAGAAGAACAAAGAGGGAATGTTGAAGCAGAAGGAGCAGAGGATGGAAGATCCCTGATGTTGAGGAAAGTTCTCTTAAAACAAGAGGTATAAGTTGAAAGGCCAGTGTAGAGGAACAATCTCTTAAGAACAACTTGCAAGTCTAAAGACATAGTATGCAAGGTGATAATCGACAGTGGAAGCACTGATAACTTAGTATCCACAGAGATGGTGGAGAAATTGGATCTGGAGACAACTCCACATCCGAAGTCATACAAGGTCTCATGGTTGCAGAAAGGACACCAGGTAATGGTTACTAAATAATGCTTGGTTGAATTTAAGATAGGAGGATATAGAGATGAAATTATATGTGATGTAATTCCCATGGATGTATGCCATATTTTGTTGGGAAGACCATGGAAGTTTGACAGGAATGTCATTCATGATGGGAGGAAGAATACATACACCTTAGAGAAGAATGGTAGAACACACATGTTGCTACCAAGAGAGGAGAAGAAAGTGAAAGAGGAATCCAACACAAGCATACTTCTCATGAGTGGGAATGAACTCCTAAAAGAAGTCAAGGAAGAACAGGAGATGCAGTTCATTGTGGTGAGGAAACCTAGAGTTATCCTTACAAGTACATCGATGGATGATTT
>JASDQU010011999.1:115918-129340 GCA_032191745.1 Picea mariana
TATGTCACTGCTGCTCTTTTCTCCACGTGATCCTATGGAAGCAATGAGCCAACTCTTCACTTCAATGTAGACACGGGAATCCTTTTCATGCGTATTTTCCCTCTCAAAATTCTGCAATCTCACGATGTAGATAGCTCCTCCAATCTCATGAGGACTCCTTCAACTTCTATAGTTCTAGCGCTGGTCACGGGCTCACGGGCTCCTTCGATCTCCACACAGTTCCAGCACTCCTCTACACTGGTGGACTCCTCCACATGTCCGCGGCTCCTCTAGCAGCAACGATCTCTATCAACACCCTCTCTCTATGGATCTTCAACCAGGTTGGCTCTTCATGACCAGCCCTTCAACGATGACTCTCCTCTAGCAGCATCACGCCTCATCCAACAAGAATCAGGAAAACGAATCTGTTAGTCAACTCCATGCAGATGCACTCCAGACTCCTCTACACCTTCAACACACTTCTTCTCCGTTCACGACTTGACACATCCATTCGCACATATAAATAAATATGAATGAGAAGCTATCAACAAATTGGCACATCCGTCCGCAGATATATCCATAGGTATTGTGTCCCTTGCAATGATCCGTCCTCTTCCACATCTATCCCTGACCCGTGATAGGCAAGAAACTATCGCCCCAGCAGCGAATCCATCTTCCAACATTCAACATGTAGCTCTGAATAGATCTGCAATTGAAACTACAACTTGAACAAGTCTGAGTGAATCCTTTCATGCTTTCGCTCTTGCACATGTTCCAAACGAGCGAAGATCGATCCAAGTTTGGCAACTCTCTTTGTTCCACGCACCAGGTCGCTCTAGATCGCACAACAATGTCTCCTACTCCATGCGGTAAGTTTAACAAGTGGCTCTCCAATGGCAGTGAATACACACACCAGTCGACGAAACCAAAAACACTCGAAATATTCAGTTTTCACCAGCAAATGGCAAGAAATCACCAGTTTTCCTCTAAATCACCAGCTCATGCTATTAAAAGGCTCGAAATGATCGATGATGAAATAGCTCGAAATCACAGGAATTTTTGCATTTCAGCAAATTACCGCCACTTCAAGAGATTTGACCGATAAGTTTCTTCAAAGAACGAACTACATTACCTTATTTTGAGACTCTGGCCATCAAGCTCTCGGATCTTGAAGTTCCTACAGAATACTTTGCAGTATCTTCCCCATCGTCCTCGACGTTGTTCATCAACAGATCTCTGGAAACACCATGCATTTCTGCTTCCATCCCATGGTTGGAGCCTTTCCAAAACCCTCGCGCAGAAGCAGAAGCAACCTCAATACCTCATGAATGAAAGAAAATAGATGCTTCTTGGTATATTATCGCAATGCCGATAAAATCGTCCCAACTATCGATCAACTCAGAAAAAACTCAACATTGTAGCTGCATCATCCGCGACCTCTGCAACTTTGCGTTTCGCGTCGAAATTTACTACTGCAATCCGTAGATCTTTGATTCAAATCTCCTCCATGCAAACACATAATACTCCAATAGCGATCGGATCTCCTCCATGCAGGAGAAATCTCCACGATGCAACTCCTACACCAAACTCCTTTACTCAACCTTTGACGAGGCTCTGATACCAAATTAAAATCAATAACAGTGAGGCCACAAGGGCACATCACAAGTGAGTCTACGCTCACATTTAATTGTTATAATTTGATAAATTGCTTACAAATAAATAGGCTAGGAAAGCCTATAACAAACCCCTACCTTTGTGGATCTGAAAACAACCTAGAAGCTATAAATGAATATAGCTATAACAACCTTGAAACCAACTCTAACAAATAGTTGATATTTCGACATTATTCCGACAAAGTATAGACTCAGAATGAATGGATAGAGAATTATGCATCTTGTATGTTAATGGTGTGTAGTTATGGACGCAGTCTGTGTAATATTACAATAAAATGTGAACTAAGTAAGCATTGTCCTTACATCTGGTTTCTGCGAATAGGGTATTTAGTTCGTTTTATGTCTGGTTTCGACCATTATGATATTTGGTTCGTTTTCTGCACTATAGTGTTGTAACCGCTTTCCTTCGCTGTTTAGTGATGCCCTATAATGTCTTTCATATAGTGTAGCATCATAATTTTTTGTTTGTTGTTTTATATAAACCGATCGTTGTAAAATGAATAATGTGAGAATTATAGATTATGTGAAATTGCTTGATTCTGTTGGTATATTTTCTCATTTGTGTATTGATATTTTCTGAAAACCTACCTATGTGGAATTATATCGTTGTTAATTACACGGATTTGAAAAGTTTCATACTATTTTGACGTGTTTTAAGTTTGAATTGTTTTGTATAAAATCTCTTTCAAAATATAACTTGCACTATTATTAAATGGGTATGCATTTATTGTAGACATACTTCATAACTGTATCCAAAATAAAAAAGGGCATCTCTTTTTTTCCATGAAAAACAATTGTCTCAATTTTATAAAAAGTATAAAATCATTTACAAACGAGTATCAGCAACGAGTATACTGAGTATTGGCGCTCCAAGTCAGTGAGCCATCCGTTACAATAGACCCTCATTACAAACAGACCGGCGACCATGAAGTGCCCTTGCGCTCCAAAATAGTGAGCCATCCGATACAAAGGATCCTCCTTGCAAACAGACCGGCGACCATGAAATGCCCTTGATAATCAATGAAAATCTAAGCTGTCTGATGCCATAGGATCGCCAAAACATTGCGAGCAAGAGGCGAAATATGACAGACAATCGGATGGAAAGATATGGACAGCAGATCAATCAGAAGATACTAAGAAAGGAAGGAGGACTCTCAATCCCCTCATCACAATGAGCGATTGTGAGTTTCCCTGCTACCTCAATTAATGCTCTTTTAGATAGAGCATCCGCTTCTCGATTGAAAGATCTAGGGAAATGCTAGACGTTTAAAATAGTGAAGTTTTTTGAAAGTTCCAGCGTTCTTTGTTTCCAGCACTCAATCTGGACTGTGTGAAGATTGGATTTAAGAGTAATCCAATCTATGATGACTTTCGAGTCCCCCCGGACTAGCAAATGCTTGATTGACCAAGAGGAAGCTAAAAAGAGGGTAGTCCAAAGCCCCATAAGCTCCGCTTTTGTATTCGATCCCGGGCCACAGTTGAGGTACCATTTTGAGATTCTCGACGAGTGAGATTTGAAAAATCCTTCTGCCCCGCAGCAAAAACCAGATGAAAGGGAAGCTCCATCAAAGCAGGCAAGGGTGAATCCTTCCGGCAAGCTCAGATCAATTTCTTTGTGAAGGAAAGAGTTGACTGTAGGCTGCTTCCAGTTGTAAGAGGCAATAACTCTGAATAAAACAGCCTGGATGGAAGGAGGTCGGTCATCAAAAAGAGCTCTATTCCTTTCAATCCAAAGATTCCAACTAACGTGGATTGCCAAGCAAATCGGGGAGGAGCAATCAGAGTGCCACACACTGAAGCAATCTGATACAGTGTCACCTCGCCAGGATGAAAGAAGATTAAAATGAGATTTCAATCGATTCCACACCTCCGTCGAGAAGTCACAATGGATCAGTAGATGGTGGATGTCTTCTTGGGCATGTCGACATAGTGGGCAGACACCGGGTCCCTCCCAACCTCTCCGGCGCAGCGAATCCCATGTCATAATTTTTTCATTCCCTGCCAGCCAAACAAAACACTTATACTTTAAAGGAACTTTCCAAGACCAAAGCTGTGAGAACCAAGATAGAGCGGAACCATTAGCCTGCAAAATTTGTAGGGCCGCGTAGATGTTTTTCACGGTAATGGTGCCCGAGGCATCCCCACCAGACCACATGAGGGTGTCCGGCTGTTCAGAAAGATAAACGCCCGCTCTTTTTAATGCCAAAGTGAAATCGGACCACTCAATTGCCCACAGACCATCAAGGGACAAATCGCAGCTTTTCAGCCAGTTATCCGGCAATGTAGGGGAATCTGTCTGTACTCTAGCCTGTGCAAGGTTTATAATATTCAGTGAGTCGAGATTCAAACAAAGTGCTGGAGAAAGGAGCGAGCTGCCCTCAAGACCTATAATCTGATCCCGTCCTAACTTAATCTCAAAACCTGTGCCCGGCTTCCATCGGAGCCAGTGAAGTATAACAGGGGAAGAAGCGACCAACCCCTTCTAGAAAGGGGAATCCCTGTTATGCTGTAGAGTAGGCTTACGAAACCAGCTACTAAGTTTCAGGGGACCCAAGTACTTATCAACTATGATCCTGTGCCAAATACTATCGAGATTTACAGCGCTCCAAAATGAGTTAGCCAGGAGGGCGGTGTTAAAAGTGTACAAGTCTTTGAGACCCCAGCCTCCCGACCTTTTGGGCTGAGTCAAAGTTTCCCACTTGCAGAGATGAAACCCATGTTTGCTGAAAAAGGGCATCTCTTGATTCGGAGGAGGTCATATCTTTTATGTGGACCCATATTTCTATGGTAAAATTTTATTGTAACCTTATTATTAAATGGGTATGCATTAATTGTAGAGATAAAATTAATAATTTTATGTATAATAAAAAGGGTATCTCTTGATTTTTATATGTGACGTCAAAATTAGAAAGTTGGTAAAGTACATCATGAACATTGAAAACATTTTCACAATTCCACCAAATCTCCACGTAACGAAATTCGTTATGTATTTCAATCAGGTAACTCTATCATAATTTTGTGATTTCTTTAATAAGGAAGAGTTGTCATCAACTAAAAGTATAAGTCCACCTACCATTGATTTTTTTAATAAAACAAAGTTGTCGTGAATAAAAGGGTATGCTATGTTGATGATCCTATACGTCTACAAAAAGTATAAAATTCCATCTTTGAAAATTGTGGGATATGCCTAATAACAATTATTTTTTGGGCTATCATGTAGTTTAATGTTAAAGTAGTTTAAACATTTTATATTTTTTCTTTTTTTTTCTTTTATTATAATATTATAAATCAATTATGAATTTAATCAAGAATATTCAAAAAATATGCACTTCACAAGTTTTAATTTCTCTACAGAGTAGAATGGATAAAATAATGGAAAAAATTTAATTTCTCTACATAGTAGAATGGATAAAAATGATGGAAAAAATAGGGAAATTGGAGTATTTTCATGTAAAGAATTTTCATAGCCATTCATTTAAAACCTAAATTAACTTGCTTGAAAATTAAACATATAAAAATGATAGAAAATATTTAAATTTTTCAATATCTTAAATTGATTGAGATTTTGGAGAAAAAGGATATCTAAACTTTTGAAGACTTTGATTTACATAAGACCTTGTAATTATTTGTGATGTACTATGCAATGTTAAATTAAAGGCTAAGTGGATTATAAAAAGGTGTTTGTTCAATAATTTTATGAGGGTGAAAAGAGACTAATGACGAAAGTGAACAACATTTATGATGAAAGCGAACCTGACATTTATGGGGATATACTTGCATTATACCCCTAACCACTCAAGATGTGTGTTAGTAGCGAGGAAAATTGCATTGCACATACAAGCACTTTGTAAAGAAATTAAAGATTCATGTAAGTATAAATAAGTTATGTAAGTTTAAATAAGTTATGTAAGTGAATTTCATGAAATATTTTATGTAAGTGACTTTGAAAAAATATTTGGTATAAATATCTTAAACTATGATAAGTTTTTACTTTAKCTATGATCCAATCAACTATGATGAACTTTTAAATTAACTCTATCCAACATATATTATCTTTGATGAAATCCAACATAACTTTAGGTTACAGTGACACTAACATTTCAAGATGTCACAATTTGACCAACATATGCCAACATTGCAATCTGACGTACAAAACCCACCAACGTAATGCGACATTCATAACTCTACATTGCAATGCGACATGTAAAATCCTTCATTGTAACATCGCAATGTGACAAACATAGTTACGTTGCAATCTAAAAAACATAATAATGTCACAATGTGTCGATGATAAATAGATGTCGCAATTTGATGAACATATCCCTGTCATCTCATTTTTACAAACATATCATCATTTTGCACATATCCTAATGTCAYAATGTGACAAAACTTTCCAAACATCACAACTTATCGAACATAGCCCATGTGACAGTGTGATGTACATAACTCAATTTCGCAATGTGATGATCATAAATAGATGTCACAATGTCACGAACATAGCCCTGTCATTGCATTTTCAAGAACATATCATCATTTCACAATGTGCTGCACATATCCAAATGTCACAATGTGAAACATTTCCAAACATCATAATGTGTTGAACATAACAACTTGTCACAATGTGATGTACGCAACTCAATGACACAATCTGATGTTCATAAATACATGTCGCAATGTGATGAACATAGCCCTTTTGTCACATTTTGATTAACATTTCATCACTTCACAATGTGGTGCACATATCCTAATGTCACAATCTGACAAACATTTCCAAACATTACAATGTGTCAAACATAACCCCTTGTCGCAATGTGATGTACACAACTCAATGTCGCAATGTGATGAACATATCCCTATCGTCGCATTTTGAAAAACATATCATCACACCACAATGTGACAGGCATATCTTAACGTTACAATGTGACACATATTTCCAAACGTCGCAATGTGTTGAACATAACCCTTGTCACAATGTGATGTATAGAACTCAATGTCACAATTTGAAAAACTTAGCCTAACACTGCAATGAGATGAACATTTCCCGATGTTCCAATGTGATGAACATAACCCACATTGAAATATGACATCCATGTSGAAAACTTTTAATGTTACAAAAATCTTTTATTTGTCACATTGCAATGAACTTTGTAACGTTGTAATGTTATGCACATAGACTCGTCATCACTATGTGACCAACCATAGCACCACAGAATGATATGTATGCATATCCTCATGTCACAATGTCACAAACATTTTAAAATGTCACATTCTGATGAAGACAACTCATTGTCGCAATGTGATGTACAAAACCCTAATATCGAAACGTGACAAACATTTCCAAACGTCACAATGTGTTGAACATAACCCCTTGTCGCAATGTGATGATCATAAATAAATGTTGCAATGTGACGAACATAGCCTTGTTGTCGCATTTTCATGACCATATCATCACGTCACAATGTGACACACATATCCTAACGTCACAATGTTATAAACATTTCCAAATTCCATAATCTAACGAACAAAACCCATTGTGGCAATGTGATGTACACAACTCAATGTCTCAATGTGATGATCAGAAACATATTTCATAATATGATGAACATAGCCCTATTATCGCATTTTGACGAACATATCATCACGTTACAATATGACACTCATATCCTAACGTCACAATGTGACAGACATTTCCAAATGTTGCAATGTGATGAACATAACCCACAACACAATGTACTTTCAGGTTGAAAACTTGTTATGTTACAAAACTCTTTCATTTGTCACATTGCGATGAACTTTGTAACATTTTAATTCTATCCACATACACTTGTTGTCACTATGTGACGAACCATAGCACCATGGAATGATATACGCGCATATCCTGACGCCATAATGTCACAAACATTTCAAAGCATACCAATGTGATGAAAATAACCCATTCTCAAAGCATTTCAAAGCATACCAATGTGATGAAAATAACCCATACAAACATTTCAAAGCATACCAATGTGTTTGAAATGTATGTATACTTTACTCTTATATTAATACTTTAACAATTTTTTATTTAACATTGTATTAATGTATTTATTAATTAATATGTTTCATTAATACATTACATTATACATACTTTAATTTATAAATTATATTATTGTTTTAATTATTTAATATATTTATACCTTAACATATTAATGTTTTTTTTTATTAATATATTAATTAATATTTCATTTTTTTTTGCATTACATTATATATTAATGTTTAATACTTTAATTTATAGATTAGATTAATAATTTAATTATTTAATAGATTTATAACTTTATCACTTATTATTTTTTATAATAATTTATATATGGTTATTGTATTATAAACACATTATTAATGTATCAATATATTAAGCCCCAGATGGGGTGACATGTGACAATCCCTCGTCACCTGGCTCTGCATTGAGCCACACCATAAATGTTGATGGCCGCCACCCATCCTCTCCGCATTTACGATGGTAGACGACCATTACAACCGATATACGGAGGAGGGACTCCTCCCTCACGCAAAAACTCTCGCTCACAACGCACTCAGGATGACAAGGTCTATGGATAGCAAGGTGAATCCGGTCTTTGGCAATTTGTATTTTCGAGCACCTGGACAAAGTTGGTTTTCTCTCGCTTTGGGCCTCCCCATCGCTTGGGAGCTCTGGTGCAACTCTGTTTCCCTCTTGCCCTGGCTCACTCTCATCTCGTTGCATCCTCTCTGAATTGTTATATACCCCTTGGCAAGCATGACCAGGAACCGGGGCAGGTCTCGCCGTGGCTCGGCTTGGTACACCCATAAAGTGCAGAGGCAAAGGAAGGAGAAATTGGAGCGTGCTCTGTCGATGGTGACCTCCATTATTCGGAAGAGGGCTTGCGCTGACTAATTGGCTCTGCATGCCATTATTGTGGAGACGGGGGTAGTGCATAGCAGTGAAACCATGGTAATTGAGCCTAGAAACAGGATGGAGGATGATGTCGCAGATGCGTTTCCTACCTGTTATGTTGAAGAAATACCGTTCATGGAGGAATTGGCGATCACCCCGGAACCCCAAGCCATGGCAGCGAACTCCCAGGATGGAAGCAGTCCTAAAGATGAGCTAGCAGATGATATCCCTAGGTGCATTGTTGAGGAGATACCATGGATGGATGACTATAGCCCCAACAACCATGATGTGTAGGCAACGATCGAGGAAGAAGCTCGGGACAAGGCTTGTGCCGAAGGGAACGCGGACGAGACCAAACCAACGATGAAGGAGGAAGTGGCCAGTGCAGAACTATCGGAGATCAAAGACGGAGTTGGGAAGAACGTGGAAGTGGGGGATGCAATCCTCGACGACGGAGGTAATGACTTGCATGGTACTTTCCTCCGTGCAGAGCATCTGACTCTAGTGTTCGAACTCCGAGGCCACATGGCAGACCTGGAGCACAGGGCCATTCTCATGGGACAATGTCTGGACCTGCTCCTTGATGCGTACTCCAACGCTCCAGCAAAGCAGAAATGCCCTCTCTGTGCGTAGGCATTCACCATCCCAGTTGGGTCCACGTGGCAGACAGGCAAGGGCGACGGGTCACCGGGTATCTAGGTTCTTCTATGCTAGTTTGTTTTTGTTTAATCATGCTATCGTTACATGTACACTTGGACTATAGCCATCTGTCCTGGTTTTCTCCGGGCAGGACAGAGGGCAAAACAGTTTTCCAAACCATGCTGGTTTCCGGTAAAATGATAGCATTTTTGGTGGCTCAGACCTATATCTCTGTGTATTTTGTCAAGGTTTCTTTGATAACTTAATATAGAAGGTTCTACTTTTTTACTTAAAAAAAAATGTATCAATATATTATTAATATTTTAATATTCAATTGATGTATGAATAATATTTTAGTTATCAATACTTTAATGTTATAGTATAAAATTTCCTATCAGTTTCATTTAATGTATTAAAAATGTTTTTTTCACACTATTAATGTATATTATATTTTTTGAGACTTTATTAATATATTAAAGTTTTTAATGCATTTATTGATATATTTAATGTATTAATTTATTACTGTTTTATTACCTTATTAATATATTAATTAATTAATTAATACATTATATTATAAATCTATCAATCTATCAATCATTTAATATGTTAGTTACACACTAATGTAAATTAACAATTTAATTTATAAATGTTTATTATATATTATATTAATATTACATTACATATCAATATATCAATATATGAGTACTTTAATGTATTAATATATTACACATTAATGTATTATAAATTAATGTGGATCTACATTAATGCAATCATATTAATATGAATATATTAATGTTTTAATATCAATATTTATGTTTTAATATAAATATAAATATTTATATCTTAGTGTATTGATAATATTAATAAATATATTATTGATATTATATTTAATGTATTAATGTATAAATTAATCAATATATTTTACAGTATACATTAATTAATACATTACATTACTACAATACATCAATATATCATTACATTATTAATGTATTATTTTATTAGTGTATTAATATTTTAACAATGTATTAATTAATAATGTATAAATTTATTAATTAATTAATATATTACATTATTAATGTATCAATCAATTACATTATACATTAATGTACTGTAATAATTTAATTTATAGATTACATTTATACATTATTATCATCTATTACATTAATGTAATACAATACATTAATAGATCTCATTAATTTATATATATTAATATAATGAATTAATGTAATAATTAATTAATACATTAATTATGTATTAATATATTAATGGTGGTCCCAAAGACATGTCGGTCGTCAACTAGCAACAACCACATTATAAGAGTGGTTGATATATGTCGATCCGCTTATATCAACCACTTTTATAAAGTGGTTGTTGCGAGTCTATATATAATTATATAATTGTGGATAGAAGTCATTTTTCACCTTTTCAAATTAATGAAGCGGGTTGATCTATATCAACTATAAAGTAATTATTGCTAATTTACTAATTGACATCATTAACAATGACTATTAATATATTAATTAATTATTACATTAATATCATATATAAGATATATAAATTAATAATTTATTAATGATTAAAAAATTACTAGAATGAGTTATAAATTATCGAATGAGTTATAAATTATCAATTGTCACATAACTTAATTTAACAAATTAAAACAATATTACTTCAATTTTAACATTGCTTCTTTATTTTTAACATTTACCTCTTCAATTTTAACATTTATCTATGGTAGGCCCTGGGGACTCCTTTGCCTTACCTCTTTCATTTACCTCTTTACGCATCCTTTTATGTGGTGCATTGGTGTTTTACCTCTTCATTTCCTCTAAGGTTGGTGGCGTTTCATATCCTGGACGTGAAGTTGTAATGGAAGACGAGGACGAGGATTTCTGAAACTCAATGATAGACATTAATATGAAACCGCCAATTTTTTATAAATGAAGCTAACACCATTTTTTGGAGTTCTTACCGGAGATGATGCCCAAGGGCTCCCTTGAAGAGGATGCGCAGAGGCTCCCATGGCCATTCCCACGATTGAACCTGCATTGGCTCAGCTGTCGAGTTAAAGGTGGTCCACGAAGACTGGATAGGAAAGAAACTTTTAGTTCCAAAGGCAAGTTCCCCTCTGTGCCTATCCAAGATTGAGGGTAATTTTTCCACTACAAACCGAGGATAAAGCGTAGGAGGCAAGGCAGCATTCTATGCCACCTTGCAGTGTTTTTCGTATTGTGTTGTCTGGATTGCATTGGCCTTTGTACTCTCTGTTGTAAATATCATGTAGAGATAAGATTAACCTTGTTGAACACTATGTAAATAGCTGTTGGTAAGACTAGCACAGCCACATAATTGTGGCTGATCAAAGTAGAAAAGTTGATAAGATGAAAAGAATTCTTAAAAGAATATATTAAATTTTATTATTGATTAATAAATAAAGGGTTGAGCTTCATTTATCTGGTGTTAATATTTTAATTTTTGTTAATCAATTAGGTGGCAATCAGTTAGCTATCAAAGTAATTTTTAAATATGATTAGGTAAATGTAAAAAAGTAAACACATAAACGGATGTCTTTATAATAGCTAGAAAGTTAATGATTGAAATCAGCCATTTATTTTGTGTGACTACTAAGAATATTCCAACCATATTTAATCATGTCCCTAGAAAACTTATTAAGCACTAAAACCCCTATTAAATCTGCCCATTGTCAATAGGTATACGCCTTTCGGCGTAATAAAACGATTGAAGAATATGAAATGGTTGATTGTAATTATGCAGTTGCCGTTGGTAAGATGAAACAATTGAAGAATATGAAATGGTTGATTGTAATTATGCAGCTGCTATAAGTAAACTTGACACAAATGTAAGTTTAATACTGTAAAAGGATAAAAAATTAATAGTGGAGTAAATTTGTAATTTCAATTAAGTTTGTTAATCATTTGAAAGTGATAATTAGATGGTCACATTGTAATTTTTTAATCATATTAACTAAATGTTAAAAAGTAAACAAGTTAAAAAAAATCTTTTAAAAATGTTAAAAAATTATAAATATAAAATGTAGTTGAAAACTAAGAATATGATAACATTTCAATAAATAACCATACAATTGAAATTTATGATTAAAAAATCATTAAATATACCCATTATCGTAAACCTTTCAACTTAAATGTATCATTTATTTAATTCGACTGAGCTTCCACCCTTCGGCAGAAGCGCCAGCTAACACGCCCATGGCTGATACACGACCGAATCAGATCACACCATCAAGTAATGGTACGCCGAACGACAAGTCTTCAAACAAAATACCCTTAATTTTAGGTGTTGCCGGTAGCTTGCTTCTAGTGTTATTGGTATGCCTGTTTGCAACTCTGAAAAGATTGAAGTCTGCCATATTTCGAAGACCATCCAAAGGTACTGCATAATATTATTTTTGCTATCTGTTAAGGGGCCGAGGTGGTTCGATCATATGCGCCTCGAGGGCAAAGGTAGCAGTTCTTAGGATTAGACCCGGGCCATATTCAATAGGCGCGCACACATAGATAGATCCCTAAGTCCTTATGCCAAATCCATCTACTTTATCTGGCTGCCAAAATATGATATGATGGATCAATCGCAGTCACAATACCAAAGACTTTTTGCTCTGTTAGACTAGCGTTGAATTTTATTTGGTGAGCACAGTTTTCACCTATGTTTTTTCAAGAAATGTACCAAATGATTGCAAGAGCCAAGTTAGACACATTCAATTTTTGCCGCTTTATTTTCTAATGTGCCTGTGTCTTTTCATTGTATAGGTGCTGGGCAAACCGATGAACAGACTCTAATCAGTCAGGATAGGCTAATAGTGTTTAAGTTCGAAAAATTGCTAGCTGCTACGGGAAATTTTCATGATGACAACAAATTTGGAGAGGGAGGATTTGACTCTGTATACAAGTAACATATGCTAATAAAGCTTTTACTAGTTTATAGAATCTTATAATTATAGAATCTTAAATTATAGTAGTTCCAGGCCCTTGGCAAAATATTCATACGGATATTTTCTACTCTAAGTCTCTCATGGAATTACTGAAGATGGAAAATAAATAGCTGTGAAGAAGTTGTCCATGAGTTCTATGCAATGAAAGAAAGAATTTCAGAATGAAGTTAAAGTTGTGGCAAAAATTAAACATCAAAATATTGTTAAACTACTTGGCTGTTGCGCAGAGCGATCAGAAAATTTGCTGGTTTATG
>JASDQU010012000.1:24841-34938 GCA_032191745.1 Picea mariana
GTTTTCACTTTGTCCACCAACAACTGCTTTGAGTGGTAGTCAGCAGTGTTATGCCAAGGGATCTTATGGAAGTCGCACCACTTCTCAGTGTCTTTTTTTGTCTTTTCGATGTCCTTATTTTCTTGTGGCTTGGGCTGGTTGTCCTGATACTATCCATATTTGCTCTGTCCTTTGTTCTTTGGGTTGGGACCGCCCTTTCCTGGCTTTTGTTGTGAGGAGTTCCTAGGCCCAAATAACCATGTCTTTTGTTTGAGCTTCTACTTGATTTTGACGGCATATCTGTAGGCCATGCCCAAGGATGAGATATCTAGAAATTCCATTTTTTTCTGGATGTATCTATGCAGAGCACCGTGATACTTGAGCACCAGATGTCTCTCTGAATCTTTGATACCCAGCTTGGTGCACAAGGTATGGAATATATTTGTGAATCTGACACTACTTGGTCTCTTTCTTGCCGCAATGTGGTCCATTTGGTATACAGGTCGTCATAACTTCCGACAGGGTAGTATTTTTCCTTAATAGCATCCCTGAAGGATTCCCAGGTGGTCGTGACTGAATATAATGAGGGTTCCTCTATTTCCTTTTGATCATAGAATGTTTCCCACCAATCTTTGACATGGGGAATGGCTTTGAGGAGTTCAAAAGTAATCTTTTCTCTATTCGAAAAGTTATGGACAGAAAAATACCCTTCTAATAGATTCAACCACTTTTCTATAGCATATGCGTCTATCTGACCTTCAAATATAGGAATATTGAAGTTTATTTGTACCTTGAAGGGGGCGGCACCTCCATTCAAAGAAGATGCATCATCTGTTGGTAGCCACCGAAGGATTTATGTGAAACTATCCATCATTTAATTCCTCTATTGTGTGAGGGATTCCTTAATCAACAGTTTGAAAGGATCTCCTGTCCCATCACATTTCTCTTATCCTACCATGAGAGGTCGCTTGGGTGTGCAAGAGATTTTGTCTTCAAGAGAAACAAGCTCAAGACCCAAGTCTTTGTACTCCGACCTCATGTAAGACGACAAGGAGCAGACCGCTCTGATACCACTGATCCATATTTTATGATAAGAACAAAATGAATACAGATTATTAACATGTGCTTAACAAAAAATAACAGAGATACAGTAAAACTGGTTTTCTATTCAACAAAGAAATAAGCTGGAAACTGAAAAATGCAGTGGAAACAAGCTTGCTGGAATGGTGGCGTCTTATCTCTGAGAAGAGATGTGACGGTTGCGCTCATTCGCAAGAAGATGATTACAATGAGGCTCTCAAGGCATTTTTACAATAAACAAGAGTTTCCTAAACATCCAAGAACCTAACCCTAGGAGATGAAGCACTAAAAGTCATGTGGGCCCCGTTTGGGTAAGTCAATACATCAACTTCCCGGGGTCATAACTTTTGCATATGATCTTCATTTTAGGCGTATGATAGCCCATTCGAAAGATCTATCCGAGAACTACAATAGTTGCACATAACCCAAAAAACGTCGTTTGGGGCCTCAAAACAGCTCCAGAAGTTAAGGACCCGAACAACTGCTAAAAATAGTAAATTATCAAAAATGCTAGAAAGTTATTTTGAGCCAGTTGGAAAACGTGGGTGGCCACCGATATCCACCTAGATCATTGGAGATCAATATCATCCTGGATCGAGCAAGGACAAATGTCAATAAAAAGGTATTTACTCTTCTTCCTTCTTCTTATTTGGATAGTTTAGCTTCATGAAAAGGAAAGTCAATGTCCACAATACCACTTTTATGTCTTGGTCATAGGGGTCTAGTATCCAAGAGGAAATAAACTTGTCCACATGGGGATTATCCTATAACAGAAATTGGCGACTCCACTGGGGAGGAACTTTGATTTTTGATTCCTTTCCTATGTCTTGTTTTGGCCTTTGTTCATTTTTTAACCTTCTTCATATTGTGTCTCTGATTCTTAGAGATGTGTTTATTAGCTATTTACTTCATCTCATACACTTTAAATTTCTGAGTTTGCTTGAATTTTGGATTCTGGGCATTTTTCTGAATTTTTAGTGGCCAGTGCCCCCCTGGCCCTTCTACCAAAACGTTGGCACTCTCAGCCAAGATTACATAGCGTATTGCAACACTCTAGTGCCCTTGACACCATAGCGTTGTCCCTTTTCTGTCAAAATCTTGTAGGAGTTTTATCTCTAAATTCATTTTCTTGTTGTTTGCACTTACTCAGAGTCCTTACAACCTCAGTACATCATTGTCTTAGCCTTCAACACTTTTCTTTCTGAGATTTGATCACCTTTTGTTTGGAATTTTGATATTTTTTCCTTACCTTGAAGTCACTCTTTTCTTTGACCATTTAGAGTCAACTTACTATTTTCCTCTCATTTATTTGACTGATTGAAAGCTTTTGTAAGGAAATTCAAAGGTTTATGCATCATTCCATTTGATCTTTGAGGTCATCTTGTCCAAGCCTTTTTCCTTCTTTTTGAGTTTTTTGGTTTTCTTTTTGCAAGTTTAGTTATCTTTGTCTTTCTTGTTTAATAATGACGAGAGTGTGTTTTTGTTTGTGTGAAGTTTGCTTCTAATTGTCTAAATGTCATTGATATTAAAATCTGAATGACATAGGGAGATTTACATCAAATTGATTATCATTCACATAAAGAAAAAGGATACATTTTTTATGATTGTTTTTGGATATTAGAACAAAACTCTATGAAATTTTTAGCATTATACTAGATTTGATTGAGAAACAATTGATTGATTATCTTAGTGTTTGACAATGAAAAGAACATTTTTCTCCTTCCCTAAAATAGGCATTCATTGAAAAAAATGATTTCTTATCATTTATTATGCATTTTTTGGGAATTAAGTCAGAATAACATTAGTTTCATTTTCATACACCCTTGAGTAAAGAACAAATGCAAAATTAATGCTAATTAAAATTTATCTATAACATTTTGTTTTTAGAATATTCCACCAACATTAGACTAGGATTAGCACTTTGGATTAGGCTATGAGTACAACTCTCCAAAGTATTCAAAACAAACATTAGCATCTTGTGATAGGAAGAGAAAATCCAATTGTCGTATAGGATTTCTGGGATCCCCCTCTCACACAAGGGTTATGCACGAGGTCGAATTTAGGAGAGTTACAGATATTATCCCTTCGTGGTTCAACTATTTGTAGTGGTCAGATCATATATTGAGGGTTCTTCTTAAGGTTCAACTGGTTTCATTTGGTCTTGGTGCTTCGTGAAATCCGAATCGGTTCGGGGTCCTATGGAGTTCTATCGGTCCACTTTTCCTCAGTTCTTTCAAAGGTTTTAAGACATGTTATCATGCTCATACATTCAGACTAGACTGTCAACTATACCCACCTAGGGGATGACTAGGAGTTGGTGTCCTTAGTAACCATAATCTTTAGGTACTTAGACAAGGTGACAATGAAGGGAAGTCTCACTATACCTGGAACAGACGTTGGTCAAACTCACTCGAGCTCCTTGGAGGGTAAATCCATAATTACTGCATGGAAGCTTGCACCAAGGTGCATGTCCATTAAGTAGGTATCCATCGTAATTGTTCCACCATATCCTAGACCCTTCTTGACTTGATCACGCGATGTTGGATTTCATCACCAACTAGTACAGTTATCGAAAGAAGGTTTTGTTTGCTTGGTTTGATTCCTAGATTTGATTAGTGTATGCTATTTCTTTTTCGTTGGTTGTCCATAGATTTTTTCCGTCGACTTTTTTCTGCCAACATCGACCCTCCACGCTGTTTGCGTAGGGTACAGGGAATTCCCCCATAAAATATGGAATATTCTACCCCTTTACCCCCTCATTCTATGGAGGGATCTCCTTAATAGAGCGAGGTCCATGACATTATAACCTCACAGGAGGAAGTTTCCACCTCTTTAGAAAATTTTTGAATTGTTACAAATTCTATAGATGATTTTCACATTCCTGCAGGATATGAAAGGTGTTTTCTCCAGTTGAATTCAGCCAAAGAACTTTTTGTCATTGATCCTTCTGAAATTTCGACCGGGCCTCATTTGGGCCCTCAAATCGGAGACCCCCTTTGGACAGTTGACATAGTTTGAAGCTCACCTCGCACGGTGCAAGACCTTTATGGATTAGGAATAGGTGTTGATATACCCGTCGTATCCAAAATAGTCGAAACATCTTTTACCTATGTCTTACCTTTAAATCATTTTACTGGTACAACCATTAGTTCAGCCACACCGTCTATTGGTCCGAACATGCAGTCTGTTGGTCGAAGTTCCACTATTTCTCTCCAAATGGCCCATTCTACGATGGTCCCTCACATTGAGACTATTCCCATCAGTAACATGGTGGTTATCCAAGCTCCCATTGGTACACCACTTTCATCTAGGCCTTCTTCGTCACTTCCCCTTGGGTACAAAGCATTGAATTATTCCATTGTCAACACTACCCAGATTATACCCAAAAGTTCTATACCTATAAAAAAACCCAGAGGAATTGGTATTGGTGGCTCTAATCCATTAAGTGGCACTGGTCAGCCGTTTACGTCTGGTTTCCAAACTCCAGGGACTCAACCTCATGTGGGGGGGAAACCTCCTTTTGGAGGGCAGCCTCCGTTTGGAGGGAAACCTCCTTTTGGAGGGAAACATCCATTTGGAGGGAAACCTCATGCTAGGGGGCAACCTCATATTGGAGCCCATCATCAACCTTATGGATAGAATGCATCTACAACACCTAATCCATGGAACATCCCTTTCCCGGGAAACCCACAGTTCTCTGGGGGGCATAATCTTCAAGGTCTACAACAACCTCATCTTTCTCAAGGGACTAATCTATATCCTCCTTATGAACAAAATGTTTACCCCCCCTATGGGAAAACACCAAATCCAAATTATAATCCTCAAAACCCATCAGGTTATCTTCCGTTCACACATGTTTCTCAACCCTCCTCAAATCCTATTTACTCTAGTCAGTAATAACTGTATGCAGGAGGACCTACTGGTTACAATTATCCACCTAACCCAGTTTACGGTCCTACTGGTGTCCCTATGCCACATTAGTATCACCCTCAGGTTAACCGATAGCTACCGTTTCTTACTACTCTGGATCTCCCAGACTTGTCTCAGTTGACCAATGATCCTATACATCATTATCCTTTCTGGCCAGTTATTCTGGCTAAACTACATTCTGATATTCCAAAATTTGACAGTAAACCTGGAGAAGACCCAAATAACCATGTGATGACTTTCCATTTGTGTTGTATATCAAACTCCCTAATGGACGATTCTATACATTTGCGTCTTTTCCGGCGAACACTTACAGGTTCGGCAACCAAGTGTTATATTGAACTGCCACATGGTTCTTTTCAAGACTTCAAATCCCTTTCCATGTCCTTTCTAACACACTTTCAACTACCCATTCGATATGAGACGGGTACTGAACTCTTGACCTCCCTTCGTCAGACCAACTATGTGCACATCTCCTATCATATTCATCCTCATTGCATGCGGATGGTGTTGTTGGATCCATCAAAACCCAATCTTTGTCCCAATCGACTGGAAAAACTAACCGATATACTCCGACACCCGCTCCCATTTCGATCACGCTCTCCTCTACCTCCCCCAAAACTCAAATCTCTGAGGTGAATGTAGTTCAATCTACCCCTGCAAAACAATCCAGAGGTAAGAAAAATACAAAGAACAAAACCAAAAAGAATAATAACAATGAACAACCTAAAGCTCAAAAACCCACCACCTGCTACCAAAAAGAAACCACAGCGAAAACCAAAATTCCCATGTCTTATCTGTGATGATGATCACTACACTCGAGACTGTCCACATCATGATGAAGTGGCCAAACATTTCAAGGGTAATTCCCAACCCACCGTGCTTACTCAGCCTTTTCCTTAGCAACAATCTATGGTTTCTCAAACCTCCTCTCTAGGGGGCAGTTCCAGCCACCCTTCTCATGATGAAGCCTCGACAAGTGCCCATATATATCTATTTAACAAGATTGATTTAACCACCCTCTCTACGACCTATGACACACCAGTTAAACTTGACAAAGGAAAGGTCACTAATGGTTATTTACTGGATCCATCACCATTCTCCGTTATCCCTCAATCTGTCAGTCCTCCGTCTAGATCACTCTAGATCGAGAAACCTACGTTCAACTCTATATTACATCCTCCTAAGAGCACTATCTGTAAATATACATTTAATCCTAGTTCATGTGCTTCCTAGAACTACAACATTGTTGAAGATTTGGCTCAAGCACCGTGTGCTATGTCTGCGTTAGAAGTTCTACAACACTTCCCCAGTCAACGTAGAACGCTCTTGGCTGCTATTGGTGCTTTTGATCCTAAGTTTTCCAACAATATCATGTTTAACCTGGATAATTTTACATCTCGAATCTCTCACCAACTTTCTTTCCAAGTTGATGTTGTTATTCACAATCAACAAATTCACTGAACTATTTTGGATGAGGGAGCCTCTACTTGTGTCATGTCTTTAACCTGCTGGAAAATCTTGAAATCATCCACACTTAACAAATCCCCAATAATTTTGCATGCATTCAATGGGTAAGGTTTTCATCCTCATGTACTATTACAGTCCTTAGCCGTTCCTTTAGGTGGAAAAACCATTACTGTTGATGTCGAGGTGGTCAATGCTCCTCTCGATTACAACCTAGTACTTGGAAGAAGTTGGTTTTATGCCATGAATGCCATAGCTTCTTCAGTGTTTTGATGTGTGAAATATCCTCATCAAGGTAAAATTGTCACCATTAATTAGTTATATTACTGTACACCTGATGCTCGCACTCCTTCTACCAACAATATTCCCTTTTTGGGAGATCACAAGATCACGTATGAAAGCATTGGTGTTGGCTTGTTGAAAGACTCTATCCTTATGGGTACCTTCCCTACACCACTTCCACCCATCACACATCATATTTCCACAATCAATATGATTTCGACTACGGTTTACCAATCCTTGGAATCATCTGACCTCTGAATTGTACCTAGTCCTTTGGATTTTGATGCACTAGGTGACACCATGCCACTTGGTCCATTCGAAACCTCATATGTTGCTATCTAATCTACCTCTCTCTCCTCATATGACCAACATATATTGGCACTCAATAGTTACTCTATGGCATCGCGGTTAAATTCCTTGTCGTCTGCATTCAACTACATTTCCCAAATTTTTCCTTATGATGAATATATAATGGAAATTCTTAGTATATACAACATACCTTGGGATGATAGCCATCATTGATCCTCTTTTCTTCCACCTCTTGAAGAAATTTAGATATACATACACTTTGTCTTACCTCCCAATGTTCTCGATTTTCCACAATCTCCCATGACTTCAACTTCTGATGACTTGGATCCGGTCATTGACATGGTGATCTCTTTGGTAGGGCTATTGGAGCCTGATCTCCTTACCCCTGTCGAGACCCTCGACATGTGTTCCTTCCAGAGCATTCTTCTTCCATCCAGTGAATATCTCTTGGAAGCCATGACTGAGTTTTGTCCCTTGACATGGTGTTCTTCCAGAGCATTATCCTCTTGGAAGCCATGATCAATAAAAATCAACAAGCATAGTTTCTCTTCTCTGTGGAAATCTCTTTAAAAAATGAAACATAAGTAATGAGAATGGTTTCTCTTCTCTGTGGCAAGATCATTAAAAAATGAAATAGAGGATACGAGCATAGTTTCTCTTCTCTGTGGCAAGATTGTTAAAAAATGAAACAGAACTCTGGGGATTGAACCCGGATCCTTGATCATAGTTCTTTTCCTGTGTCAAACTCATTAAAAAATGAAATAGTCACTTCTCCTATTAGGTCGAGTCTTTTTCCAGATCTCGTAGATGTTGAGTCGAGTATTTCGTTAGGCCTTGTATTTGAACCTTCATTTCATCCACCCTTATCCTTTTTCTCCATCCAGTACATGAATTGGTGACAACCTCAAAGTCAGTGAATGAATTGAAGCTTGGGGGGGCATGTCTCCAGCCTTTGATGATCATTCTAGAGTTAAGCCACTAGCTTTCAAGTTGGGGGCAGAGTATCGAGCTTAGTATTTGTTCTTTCTCATGCTCGTAAATACATTAGAATGTAACCGAGTAGACTTTTATCACTTTTTAAGACTCATAAAGGTTATATGAAAAAGGAACCCCCTAGAGTCGTCTTTAAGCTCTTTTCAGACTCTCTAAATGTGAAAAGATTTCTGAGTGATCTTGCTTCCTTTCCCACTCATTAAAAGGTTTGAAAGGGCATCTTTTGAGTGATAATTTATCTCTTTTTCAGCCTCGTGAGACTAACATTAAGAAAAAGGACAACACTGGAGTCGTCTTTAAGTCATTTTCAGACTCTCTAAATATGAAAAACCACTGAGTTTACCTTCTCTGGACTCATAAAACAATCATACATTGAAGGGCCCATACGAGACCGAACCCTTACTTATTCTAGTTCATTAAACAAAGGAATAGGTACTTACTAAAGGTGAGTTATATCAATCATGTGTTATCCTTCTCGAGCTCGTTAAATTAAAAAGAGGTAATCATCTATCTAGATGGGGGAAAAATTGAAGGAAGAAAGCCAAGCAGTTTTTGAGAACATTACCAGTAACTCTTATGGTCACCCTTGAACACGACATTTTATCTTTGCACACATTTTTCCATTGAACCTCTGCACTAAACCAATCCTTTGAGTTTCCTTACTCCTTTGACTCACCTGAAAAAAGTCACAGTATCCACTGCATTATCAAGTTTTGGTCCATGCCAAGTTTTATGCTACCATGCCTCAGTGTTCAAGGAAAGTATCTGCCTCAAGAGTCAACCATCAAAAATTCCTATTTCAATACCCATGTCATTCCATGTTCATTTGATCCACCAACTAAATATCTATGTTAGTTTCATGTCGTTGATGGGGGATACACCAAGGCCCTCCTTCGACGATTCTATTCCTGTCAACTTCAGCACATTATCCAGGAACTAGACTTAGAAACCAGTTAGTATCTTGGGACTTGCATGCCTCAATGGAAGGCCTCCTCATGTCCAACAGTGGATTTACATCACTGACCTCTGATCGGATGATTCCATGGATTTTTGACTTCATCTCATCCATTCACATTTTTTGGAATGTGATAGAGTACCTTGGGAATCATTGACATCAATGGTGATTTCCCTCGCGCTTGTTAACGGTTTACCTCATTGACTGGTAATCAAGTGGTTTTTTCCATGTTTGACATCAGGACATCTATTCACATGGTTAGATCCATACTACATCAGGATCGGTAAGAATACCCTCGGTTGATTCATCACTCTTATATGTACTTTTCCTAGGTTGTGACAGAGTTTCTTTTGAACGTTGACACATATACTGTCACATAGATCCACTTTGTATTGGTCGTGGCTATGTATTGTCATCTCATAGATCCAATGTGTGTTCTTTGTGGCTACAATCATTTTAGGTCATAGGAATATAAATCCACATTGTATCTTCAGTGGCTATACCTTTTTGTCAATATAATTATGGATCCGCAGTGTATTTTATGGCGACTATACCTTGAAAGTCTTTATCACTCAAGCATAGGTATTCCTGCCTTGGGTTTGAAACATGTCATAATATTTGTTTGATGGTTGTGTGAAACTTCTATCAGGTTCTCTAAGTCTATACCCTTGCTTAAAAATTCTACAAAGTACTTCAGTCATTAGTTCCCATCTTTTGACTTCACACTTTGGGGGGCACTATGTTACACATCAAAATTACTCATTACGATGATGGCCTAGTGTCGTCATTACCAATGTCGCAAGTGTCTCATTTTGGCCACAAGTGTCACAAAATCATACTATCATATTTCCTATGTTGTGTCTCGGATGACATTATCAAGAACACTCAGAATACACCTCAAAAGACTGGTTTTGAATAGGAGAAATCATTTGATAGAGAGCACAAGTCTTTTTCCATAGAAACAACCACTGAAAAAATCAATTTTGGAAGGCAACTCTCCCCTATACACTGTCAGGGAGTGGAAATGCTCTATGACCTCGTTTGGGGGAGCGTTCCAATTCTCTGTGCCCCATTCTGGGGGAGTGCTGGCCTTTTTTGAGTGAAT
>JASDQU010012000.1:40176-56959 GCA_032191745.1 Picea mariana
TAATTCTACATTGATATAAAATTTGAAGAAAAAGGATTATAATTACGTTATTACTGATTCACCCCCCCTCTTAGTAATCCAGGAAGTATGTCTCATTTTTGTTGCTCATTGTATTGCAGGACCTTCTGAAGAACTTGGAGATCAATATCATCCTGGATCGAGCAAGGAAAAACATTGGTAAAAAGGTATTTACTCTTCTTCCTTATTCTTCTTTGTATAGTTTAGCTTCATGAAAAGGAAAGTCAGTTTCCACAATAGCACTTTTCTGTCTTGGTCATAGGGGTCTAGTATCCAAGAGGAAATTCACTTGTCCACGGGGGGATTATCCTGTAACAAGAAGTTTATGTGATGACTAGATGATGTACAATCTGCTGAAATAACATGTAGCGCTACTATGGTTGATGTTTGATCGATGTATGGAACTATAGATATCTTTAAACCTTAGAAATTGTATCTTTTATGTGCCACATGAAAATCTGTTAGGCCACATAGTATGCCGAGAAGGAGTGTTGGTAGACCCAGCCAAAGTTGCAGTCATTTTGAATATGCCACCACCTACAAGCGCTAAACAATTACGCTCAATGCTGGGGAACACAAGGTACTATCACAAGTTCATCAGAAGGTATGTGAATATTACTTCACCCCTGAAAAATCTACTAAAGAAGTATGAATTGTTCTATTGGACACCAGAGTGTGATCAAGCATTTAACATCCTGAAGGAAAATCTCAACACAACACCTATTTTTATATTTCCAAATTGGGAAAAGGAATTTCATGTGCATGTGGATGCATCAGGTATTTCCCTAGGAGCCATCTTAGTGCAACCAGGAGATGGAAATATAGATCATCCCATCTATTTTTCTAGCAGGAAGCTATCGCAAGCTGAACACAACTATACAACTAGAGAAAGGGAGGGATTGGATATGATTTATTCTCTATAGAAGTTTATACATTACTTGTTAGGATCTCATTTTAAATTTTTTACTGATCATTCTACGTCAAAATATCTAGTTAACAATCCTGTCTTGGAAGGAATAATTTGTTGATGGTTGTTAATGTTTCAAGAATTTTCATTTGAGGTGATCATAAAACCTGGAAGATGCAACGTGGGTCCCAATCACTTGTCCATATTGAATTCAGGGGAGAGTGGCGGAGAAATCAATGATCATCTCCAAGATGAAGACTTGTTCTGAGTTGAGGCTATACCAGAATACCTAGAAGACATAGAAGTTTTCCTAAGTATAGGGGCCTACCCAGAAATGTACTCCACAACTCAGAAACGCCATATGGTGGTTCGAGCATCGAAATATCAATTGATCGTGGGGAAATTGTATAAGTTGGGCCTAGACATTATCCTCAGGAGGTCCTTTTTGGACCATGAAATACAAGACATCCTGTGGCAATGCCACAGTGGAGTCGCGGGAGGCCATGTCAGAGGAAATGCCACTACGCAGAAAGTTCTCCAAGATGGATTATGGTGGGCCATGCTCTTGAAAGATGCGAAGGAGTATGCTATATCTTGTGAGATTTTCCAAAGAGTAGGTAAGGCATCATGATGAGACAAATTTCCTCTTAACCATTTCAATCTCAACAAGCATTTGAGAAGTGAGTGGATTTTATTGGATCGATCAACCCCATGGCTAAGAACTCAAAGGCCAAGTATATTATCACTGCAACCAATTACCTGACACAATGGGCTGATGCAACAATTGTTCAAAATTGTTCAACCGATACCACTTATAGGTTTATCTTTGAGAACATTATCACTCGGTTTGGATGTCCTAGGATTTTGACTAGTGATCAGGGTGGTCATTTTATCAGTAGTACAATAGCAAAGCTTATGACAAAGTTACTAATCCAACATCATAAAATCAACCCCTACCATCCTCAATCCAGTGGCACAATGGAGGCGTATAACAAGATTTTGGAAATAGGTTTGAAGAAGGTTTGTTGTGCAAACAAGGAAGATTGAGATGATAGAGTCCCAAAAGTTTTGTGGGATTACATGATGACCACAAAGAAAATTCATAATTATACTCCATTTCAACTAGTCTATGGGAAAGAAGTCGTGATACTTGTATAATTCATTACCCCTAGTCTCTACATCGAAGAGGTTACACATATGTCAGAGGATGAATTAGTTGCGTAGGGGGTTACGGTGTTGCAGGAATTTGATGAGACCAGGTTTTTAGTAGAATTTCATCAAATAGTTGAGAAAGCTAGGTAGAAGGTCTGGCACGATAGGCATATTAAGGCCAAAACATTTGTGCAAGGAGATAAGGTCCTAATTTATGATATTCGATACCAGAAATATCCAATCAAGTTGTGCATGCATTGGTTGGGCCCATTTATAGTTGCAGAGATCCAACACTCTGGCGCAGTCATACTAGTGCAACTAGATGGTATACTTCAGCCAGGATGGGTGAATGGCACTCACTTGAAACCATAGATTTTTTAGGACTGAGCTAAAGGACTGTTGATTCATCCCAAAGGAGCATGTATAGTAGTTAGATTTGAATTTTTGTAATTTCTTTAAATTTAATTAATAAATTCAGAGTGTGCATTGTTACACCGTGACATGTATTTCATTTTTATTTCAGTCTAAGCATTAATTTGGTGCAGAATTGATTACTCATCAACAGAGGATTAGAAGAGCCACAAGTATATTAAATGTAGTCATTAAATATGACGGGGACCCCATTGTGGTCAGAGCGAGAGTGAATATGAATTGAATCTGAGTCCATGTGCCACATGCACCCTGTCCAGTCATATCCTTTATGATCGCCAAAATAACCCATCAAAACTTCTATTAAGCAATAAAGCTATGATACGCAAAGATTCCATCGGTATTCACATCGATATTCTCAAGCATTCAAACAGTAAGGCCTAAGGCTGGCCACATCCATGTCAACTTGTTTAGTAAAAGCCAGAATCACCCGATAGATTCACCCCATTAAAAATCTTGTCGGACAACTTAGCTCGAGGTTGTGTCTATAGGATTAATCATGAGTGGCCTTAGGAGTAATGATAGAACCTGCTAGCTAGACTAAGTATAAGGCTATGCAAACTTAGCATAAGACTTATTGTTTTCTATATTTTTTTTTGAGATTTTTGAGCTGTCATAGAGCTTGAAAAATTATCGGACCCTTAGTTGTGAACCCGAATCCCAGTAGAGTTGGTATAAGTATTTTAGTAGTTCATAGAAACGATGTCGAGAGCTACATGAAGCCAGAGTTCATTCTCTAAAGAAGAATTTCTAGATGAGTCATGTGATCCTGGGGTTGATATCGTAGGTGACATCAAAGGAAAGTTTGAGCAAGTGAAGCTCCTCGACCTCGACCTGACAGACTAGGTATTGTTCCCACAGTTGAACATTAAAATATTCTGGGATTTTTCTCCAGATGCAATGGGAGGGATGCAGTTCATGTCGAAGATGGAGTTCACTAACCTATTGAACTCCAGCATTATGAATCTCCGATACTTTCTAGTTTTTGACACTATTGGTGAGGTGGCACGGTGTACCAAGTTCCTCATCAGCCGGGTGCATGACATGAGCTTATGGATTGATAGATGGTATCTGATTCATGAATAGGATATCCATCAACTCATAGGCCTATCCCTCAAAGGCATGGATGTATCGAAAGGGTTCCAAGGCCCTAGTAAGCATGGGAAGAAAAAGGAAAGCCCAGCCTGTATGAAATATTTGATACACAGAGAGGGGGATGCATAGACAAGATTGGCCCCACTTTACTAGAGATGGTCAGGACAACCTACTATGTGATTTCTAGCAAGGTGATCCGATCCTATTACAAGGGAGAGTGAACATTGGATGCCCTGTCAGTGACGGACTTTTGTGCCATTGGAGCGATATTTAATTGGTGTAGCTATATGCTGGAAGAAATCCTGGTAGTGTGTGAGGAAGCTTAGTAGAAGGGAAAAAAATTCACCTATGGATACTTTATTGTTGCATTCGCTATGCTGAAGTGAATTCCACCCTCAGAAGTACCACTATGACCTGCGGATAAGGGTGTCTTAGAAAATATGTTCGAGCCTTGGCACTCAAGTTTGGACTTGGAGAAAATAGAGTTGAACAATGCAATGTTCTTGAAGTGGTGCAACCAGATATTAGATGCAACTCAAGGGTTTCACATACCACATGAGCTACTCAACCTGAACACAAGGAACATTACATTCAGGTTGAATCACCACTACACATTTGTTTGGCCCAGGCATGTCAAATCTGAAGACTTCCACTCTCGGATCTTGTTTTTCTATTTAGATGAGGAGGGATTTTACAAGGAAGTCATGTCATGGACAGGAGTGAAATGCAACCTTTGCAAGTCTGGAATTCACTACCTCCTACCTACAGAGCTCCTAAAGAAAAAGAGGTAGGAAGTAGGAGTAGAGTCAAGCTCTGGCCCAGAGGAGAAAAAGAAAAATGTCCCGATATAGACAGAATCAGAAGAGGAATATGAGACACAACCTCTGGAATGCAATAAGAGGATGTTTCCCACATTCCCACATCTTTTGGATCAAGTTGTGTTGTTAGGTAAAGATATCAATGACATCCTCACTACTTATTTCATTGGATATTCATTAGTTAAGAAACCCAGGACAAGGTTGTCCCTAGTGAAGATTAATAATCCTCAACCAATCTCATCGACCATACCTTGTACTCAAGAAACCACTCAAGTGGACCAAATGGTGATTGACATACAAGATGACCCCGAACCAGATACCACTACATTCACTACCATAATCACCGACAAGCCCCATCACCCTGACAACCCCCATTGCCACCATAAGAAATGACCATCCAACCCCAAATCACTGTACATAAGCCCATGCATTTGTATCCCCCTGACCTACTCGAGCATGTACAAGAACTCACTAGTCTGACCCCTGAAATCTCGAGCTAGTCACTTGTTCCATTTGTACCTATTCAAGACACTTTGCCTTCAATGAAGAGTAAAATTGTTCCAATATCGCAAGCCCCAAGCAATCAGTGACGTCTCTCAATAGTCAATGTTGAGAGTGCCATCCATAGAAGTGGAACCACATAAACCATGTTCCAGAAAGAGATAGAAGTACAAGAGGTTCAGAAGGAACCAGAAACTACGTCATGACAGAGTGAAAGATAATTCTAAGAGAAACTGGAACTAGTCTTCCAGAACCCATAGATATGTGTGAATTTGTTGCAACTGTTCCTAGCAAAGACAAAAGCCTTTCCTCAATTCCTAGCAGAATTGAAAGCTCAACTTGCACACCAATTGAAAATTCCATCCCCGGGAGAAGAGGAGGTGGAGACACCTTCTGCACAATTGATGGCTAGTGGATTTCCACTGCAAGTTCGAGTACCCATAAATGCCACCCTTTCATCAAACAAGATCTCACAACTACCAAAAACCCACATGGTAGGAATAATTAAAGCCTCAACTGAACAGCTGGAGCAGAGGATTCGCCACGCTGAAAGAGATGTGGATTTATGGAGAGAGGAAGGACACATTGCACAAGCACACTAGACACAGGAGGAGTATGCAAAGATATAGACAGAGAAAAAAGTAGAAAAGTTCTAGGAAAATCTTGCAGAATCCTGGACAATGATCCGAAGGATAACACCAGAACTGTTTGAATCCAGTGCAATAGGAGAGACTATGTAGTAGATCAAGCTACTCCAAGTAGAATGGTCGAAGCTAGTTGATAGCATAGAGAACCTTGAAGCACATTTGCGGTAGAGTCATCATGAAGCAGAACAACAACTTCGAAAGCTTTAAGAGAAAATGGAGAGAGTATTTCTTGAAGGGAATAATGCAAGATAAACCTTGCACAAATGGATTGCAGAATGCACAAAGATGTTTCGAGAAGTTAGCAACTGGATGGGTATTATTTCAAGGCGCAACCAAACTCTGGAGGACTTCCATGTGAAGATCCAATTGCTCAACGAAGAATTTTCCAATACCCTGGATCCATTGGAGCAGTAAGAAAAATTCAATAAGATCCAGCAAGAAGACAATGAACTAAATGCCTTATTTAAAGCACAGTCAGTAGCTAAGAAAGAGCTACAGGAGTTTTGACCTATCGTTCAGAAATTCTACCTATAGATGCATCAGGTAGATTTTATAACTGACTCATATTGGAACTCTCTGGTCGTTTCCATGCCTAAGGAATTCATTACAAATGCAACTCAGCAGTTTGTGGCTGAAGCTCCCCTCCTTGCCAGAAAGTGGCAAGACAAAGTTGTTAATTTCCAAGGAGTAATAAATAGATCCCTATAATTAGTCTTGGATTTGGGCCCTTCATTTGAAGAAGAGGAAAAGGAAACAACTCAAGAAGAAACAAGAAGAAAAGAAGAGACAAAAGACAAAGGAAAGAAACAGGGAAATCCAGATACCATGGAAGAACCAAGGATTTGACTCGAGGGTGAGTCAAGGATTGTGGTCGGACCATGTTGGGCCCTTTGTTTTGTTGATAGAAGTTGTGCAAGGAATGCTACAGTCCCAATTTTGGTAAACAAAAGTTGCGCAAGTTACAGAGGAGCTGGATAGTGGAATGAAGAAAGAAACCGAAAATGGTTGGAAGGACAACGCAACACCAGCCTAAAGAAAGAAGTTACAACAAGAAAAATAAAAGAAAGCATTCAAAGTCTCAAACCCAAACATCCCAATTGAATTATATATGTGGGATGAATATGATTGTAAAGGGTTTAGATGGCATTTGTAATTGGTCCTTGTTTTGTTCTGTTATTGTACATTTTGGGTAAATGTTAGCTAGAGTTCTAGAGTCTGGGTTCAGAGCCAAAACAATGTTGTAACAGAGTCATGTCCTATTGTAATGTTGAAATATCAAGGGTCTGGGATAACCTTGTCTCTCAGTAGTATAGAGTTTTTTTGTTATCTTTGGCATGATCGAGGTGTGTCTGTAACTTAGTCAAATCATGTAATTGAGAAGAACCATATGATGCTAATATAGAGAGAGACCCAAATTTTGAAATTTTTTTCTGTTTAGCTTCATATTATCTTGAATGTTGCTTTGTATTATCTTTATGTCATATATACTTAATTGGATATAGATTCTTTATGAATTCAACACAACTCTGTTTTCTTTAATCTGGGTTAGGAATGTTTAGTTAGTTCTAGGTTTAATCTATCTTGTGCAATACTAACAATGATCCTAAGATCATATGGATTTGTCTAAGTATTCTTCTTGCCCTTCCCTATATTCCTCGTCTTGGTTGTGCATCGGGTGAGACTTATTCCCTTCAAGGAAGATGAAAATGCCAGTGCTCTAGACTACTTCGGTACCTTTTGTTGGTAACCATAGAAGGACCCTAGTTTGATCAATTCTGCACCAACAATGCTATCCTCCTCAAGATTGTGTAAAAATAAAGAGGTACTCTCCAGAAATGGTGGGGAGGAATTGGGAAGGGAATATGCATAAAATATGTATTAATTTTAACAATGAGTCACTCTTGAACATGACACCCATTCACTCCTTGTGTCAAGGTTGAGAAATCCATGTGTCTCTTGTTGATCATACTCCTCCACAAATTTATACTTTGGTCTGTGATCCTCCTTTTGAGTCAATGCTACCAAGATAGTTTTCATGTTAGCAATATGTTCAAGAAAAATCCAAACAAAAAAATCCTTCTATCACGTCGACCATTATTTGCAGTTCTTAAGCCTTTTACAGTGTTGGCCATCCTTGAGTTAGTCCTAAATCACTCTATTATCTTATCTACTCCAAATATTTGTACCTATTTCATGTCGTTTATGGGGGATACATCAAGTCCCTCATGTGATGAATCTCTTCCTATCGACTTCAACACATTATCTAGGAAGTTGGTTTAGAAACTTTATAGTACCTTGGGACTTGCATGCCTCAATGACAAGTTTTTGCACCTTCGACAACAACTTTTCATCATTGACCTTCTATCAAATGATTCTATGGGTGATCGAATTCAACTCATTTACTAGCACTCAATAGAATTTCCTTATGTACCTTAAGGGCCATCATCATTAGTGATGGTTCCTTTCGCATCTATTAATGATTTTCATCATTGACCGGTAATCAGATAGTTTCTACCATGTTCAACTTCGACACCTTTATTCACATGGTTTGATTCGTACTGTGGAACAGTAGAGATGAAGAACCTGGATCCTATCTGATAGATCCAAGTTGCGATGGAGTATTTTGATTATTTATTGTTGCATAGATCCACAATGTATGTCTCATGGCTATGTTTAAATTTGAATCTTTATGACATAGATCCACAATATATTTTTGGTGGCTATGCTCATAATTGAGATATAATGGTATTGATCCATGGTGTATTTTGGTGGTGATGGCCTATCAAAATTGACATAGATCTTTGTATGTAAGAACTTATGCTTTGAGTCACTTGTATTTTGAGTATGGGAATGCCTACCTTAGTAATGATATTGTAATTCCTTGTTTGTTTTTGACAGGTATCCAACCGATGTGTTCTTTGCTACA
This sequence comes from Picea mariana, assembly GCA_032191745.1. Taxonomy (NCBI): domain Eukaryota; kingdom Viridiplantae; phylum Streptophyta; class Pinopsida; order Pinales; family Pinaceae; genus Picea; species Picea mariana. The sequence continues at coordinate 48,670 of JASDQU010012000.1, forward strand.
ATACCCATACGAAAAATTATTTTAGCCATCACCCCTTTTATAACTTCATACTTTGGGGGGAATTATGTTACACATTATCTTGTCATAACTGATGATGTTCACCTACTCTCCATCATTCAAAGATTAAAATCCATGATCACTAAAGAAAGGACTTTTTTCTGAAAGAATTCAACCATTAAAACAACTAATTTATGAAGGTGTCAAATGTTGTACCACTACAACATGTGACACCCTTAAGTGTTGAATGTTTCACCATTGCAAACTGCAACAATGTCTCATGTTGCTAGTTCAAAGGGTACAACATTGTTTGAAAGAAAGGAAAAAGGAGAAATTTGAAAAGTTTATAGAAGATAAGTTTCGAAGATGAGGTGTCCTCCGATCGGTTTGGATCTCACCCATACTCCTAATTTGGAGAGATCCTAACCCTCATCCTAACCTCCTCATCCATTCCTCTTCAATCATTAATGGAGACTTCTCTCATGAGGAAAGGATAACAGTTAATGGATAATAACTAGTAATGAATAATGGTTAATAGCTTTAGATTCTGATTTGTCACTAAGAGATTATTAATAACTCTTTGGACCTGAGAGATTCAGTTTGTATCAAAGTAATCAGTTGATGGTGATGGAAATCATGGAATAAATGTGGGTATTGGAGAAATTAATCATTGGAAAGATCCTCACAACACCAAGTCATTTGTTGTAACTCTTCCATTATTATTAATGCAGTAACATTTTTTCTTTACTATAAAGATTGTTCATTGTTAATTGTCGTTATTACATTTATCCTTGGTCATTTGTATAGATTTGTCAGAGTATTATTGTTACGTTCATTGGTTATCTTGTTTCTTATAAAGGTTTTCATTCAAAATCCTATGAATCCAGCTAAGAGCTACACTTAGCAAGGAAAACCATCAGTAAAAAGGTATGAGTCCTTATGTTTTTTTGTTCTATATTTGAGTTCCCAAGCTATGGATATTGGTCTGTATTTGTATTAACTAATTGTTTCATCAAGAAACAATATATCTAGAGATCATCAGTTCCAACCACATGGAAAAGTTACTCAAAAAAGGTCGTTTTGGCATCATCTCCCAACTACATTCCATTCAAGAAGTTGAGACACCCCTGGTACACCTCAACCTTCAAGCTATTATTTCACACCACCACACTATTTTACAAACCCCTGGGGCCTTCCTCCCTCCCCTGGTGACCATGATCATTCCATTCCTTTAATATTGTGCAATCTTCCTCCCAATGCTCATCCTTATTGTAATTTGTTTGCTGAAAAAAATGAAATTGATAAAATTGTCCATGATTGTAAGAAGCAGGTGTTATTTGTCCTAGTACTAGCCCATATTCTTCCCTAATTATCATGGTCGTAAAGAAGGAAGGAACTTGGTGTATGCATCCTAATTGTTTTACCCTCAACAAGCTTACTATTAAAGAAAAATTCCCCATTTCCATCATAGATAACCTTCTAAATGAACTTAGTGGGGATCAATACTTTACCAAAATCAACCTCCATTCTGGCTACCACAAGATATGTATGAAACAGGAATACATCCCCAAGACATCATTTATCACTCATGAGTGCCACTATGATTTCTTAGTCATGCCCTTTGGTCTCTGTAATTCCACCTCCAGTTTTCCAAGTCTCATGAATCATGTCTTTAATCCTTTCCTCCATCACTTTCTGTTAGTTTTGTTTGATGATATTCTCATCTATAGTAAAACATGGCCATCCCATCTCACTCATGTAGATCAAGTTCTCCATCTCCTCTACAAGCACAAAATTTTAATCAAATAGTCTAAATGTCCTTTTGGCGTCTCTAAAGTTGAGTACATGGGTCATGTTGTTGGAAAGGATGGTGTAGGGGTGGATCCTAAGAAAATTGAATATATGAAAAATTGGCCTCACCCTAAAACTCTTAAAAGTATGTGTGGTTTCCTATGTTTAACGGGTTGTTATATAAATTTTGTTCAAAATTGTTATCACTGAAATTTCGTCCGCAAATGGTTACAGGAATCCAACATCTCCAAATAGCTATTAGTTCACCCATGGACCATAAATGCACTTCCAAAAGGCCCAAAACTATACAATCAGCAATAAAATCAGCATGCACTAAGACTACACAGGGAGCACGTGCACATGTGCCATTCAAAAATGCAAGAAAAAGCGCACATGCACACGATGTGCGACTGTGGATGAAAAAAACCATGCATCCCTCAAAACAAAGCATTTATGATATTGGTCAGCCTCCCACCCACTTTTGGTTCAGCTTCCAAGTCGATTTGACATCCAAATCTTGGTTGAATCTGGATGGGTGGCTGGTCAAAGACCTAAGGGTGCCCTAAATGGCCCCTTGTTCACACTAAAAGTTGGTTGAATAATGTCTCAAAGTTATGCTATAAAAGGAGGCCATGGGTGCACTACATTTTCAAGGAATTCATTTGTATTGTTATGCTACTGGTATTCTCTTGGAAGATCCTCTTTCCTCATCAAGAGCATGTTAGCACCATTGCACTTAGCCATTCATATCACCTCTAGATTGAATATGCTTTGGATTCTCTTCACCATTTCATTCTAGTTCCTCATTTGTAAGAAGAGCTCAATATTTGGGGGTCCAAGAACCCTCCATTGGAAGAAGAGGGGACCCAAAGTCTCCCTTTCTCTTTGGTGCTTTCTTTCCACTAATACAATCCTTTCCATTGGTGGCATGAGTCTTGTTTGTTTCTTGTTCTTATGTCCTTATTATCTATAGTTTAATCATTTTTATCATTCTTAGTTTAATTATTTTCTTATCTTTTATGTTATACGCTTCTAACTCTTTCCTCTACTGCTATCTTGCCTAGCTGACCCAACTGGGCTTGTAAGCACCCCTATTTTGCTCATTTAGGTGACAAAAGAGGTGAAACATATTGGTGACTCCATTGGGGAAAGGTATCAATTTCCTACCCCATTTGGGTTATTTTTGTTCTTTTTATTTCTTTAACTTGCAGGGATCATAACTGGCCCAGGCAGACCTACAAAAAGCCAAGTTCAAAGTTGAGCAGAGAGAATTTCATCTGAAATTTTATTCACAGCCGTGTAATAGACAGTGCACGCATGTTTTAACCCGCAGGCGCGTCTTCAAGGCACGTGCACCAAAACCACTATATCTCTCAACGCCTTTTGCGCACCTGTGCCCATAAATCACTTTTAGTTCGTGCATTGGTGCTCAAAGTGCCTCTGTCTATTCTGAGGCCCGCACACCTGTGCAAAAAAACACACACTGTAAGATTTTTGTGATCTGTGGAAGGTCCATAGCCTTATTAAAATTGATTCCATGCATATTGTAATCTGCACCACACTTACATTCCCTCTCCATACAAAGGGAGTAGTCAAAACGTAGGCACTTAGGGGGTTAAAAATCATTATTTTTCCTCTTTTGCTTTCATGTTTCCACATGGATGGCTTGTTTCAATTAAAGTTTAAGTTGCAATCATTCTGCATCACATATAAAACTTGCATTGGGACCAGAAATTGGATATCAATCGTTGAGTATGCTCTTCTCTCGCGCCCTAAAGCGATCTTCAGAATCAAAAAGGGGTTGAAGGAACATTTCAGCTCCCTTAAAAAAGACAAAATCCTTAGGAGAGGACAATAGCCCCCTCGGGACTCCTCTTAGTTTATTTTTTCAAACACATCTTAAGATTGTAATAGGCCCATACATGCCCACATGCTACAAATATATGATAGTGTTGAAATTTACTTTCTTAGATTAAATCACTAGGTAAGTTTAAAGGTTTTGTAATGGGCCCATACATGCCCACATGTCCACAATCTAGAATAGTTTCAAATATTTCTTAGATTAAATCACATTAGGGAGTTAAAGGAATAGTAAGGACCCACATGTCCACATGCTAGTTTCCTAGGGACTTTAAAATTCCGCAAGGTTGCACCAATGAAATTTAGTTAATTAGGTAATCAAGACTTGTAAGGACCAAGCGAAGTCCATATAAAACAAGGTGACACCTAATTTATTAAAAATATTGGCACACTTTCACTTGATTCACACACAAAAGTCACCACTCACTCACATAGTTTTCATCTTGAAATGTGGAGGTTGAAGTAAGTTTCCTCCAAAAGGATTCCCAAACACCCCACCCTTTTCTTAACAAAACTATCCACTCCCACTTAACTTCAACGAGATTGGGTCACACCCCCAATATCTCAAACAACCACACCTAAATGTTTTCTAAAAACTCACTAAGTTTTCCTCCACAGGAGGTGCCAAAAGAAATTTCTTAGTCTAGGTAGGATTTTGGGGATAGGCATCCAAATAACTCCCCGTTATCTGGTTCTCGCATATTCAAACAATAGAAGTAGTCAAATAGGGAACTTTAAATCCTCCAAGTCAAGTGTTCCTAACACCATAAGGCAGGGAGATACCCATGAAGGGTTGAAGGCTGAGGTTAGATTGTTCTGTGCGTCCCCCCTTGAGGTAGCCACCTCTTGGACGGGATCCATCCCGTGACCCATTTCTTAGGCCAAAAATCTAAATGCCACACTTTGACCAAGGTACCTAGTGACCAAATTTTAGGACACCTACCCAGGTGGCAATTGTGGGCTACAATTTCACCTTGATCAGATTTTGTATGGATATTGGGAAATATCGCCATTTCTTTTGGGATATGCACCCTCTACCCCTCATTATAACTGATTACTTCATCCTTCACTAGTTTCTCTCTCGGTGGCTTCAAACCCCAATGTTGAGTGCTATTGGAAGGTCCAGTGTTGTTTGAGAGGAAGGACATTACGTCTTTAAGGACACGAGCATTTGTTTTCTTTGTTCTCCCACATAGACAAAATCCACCTACCCACATGTATGCTTCTTTATCAATTGATTTATGTATGTTGTTCTTGTGATTACATACGATTGTGAGATATATTGTGAAGGTCCAAGTTATACAAAGTCTCTCATTCATTAATTTCTCTCACCACCATTTACACACATCCACCTTGCTAGTCGAACATCATAGGGGATCCACAGAATCCCCGTCGTTCTAGATGCTCGCTAAATATCCGTCCCATTCTAGGGGGAGTTCCTGGTCTTTCCAACTCATCGACCATAATTTCCCACACCCCTTTGAGTGCTACTATCTTGGGATCATCTTTTCCTGGTTCCACTTTGCTTGGGTCCACTTCCTAAGGTCAAATATCCCCCCACTCTCCTTTCCATGGAAGTAGGGGGCCAAATTCTTCTCAAGGGGGAAGTACAAACCCACCTAGTCCCCCTCAAGGGTCGGGTACACAAAACACTCACACCATGGATGGAACTAATCCTCCGCCACCACCTTAGATGCCATACTTGGCTTCCCTCAACATACCAGATCTAACTAAACTCACCAATGATCCTATATTGCACAACCCCACATGGCCAGCAATGCCTACCAAACTACCTTTAGACACCCCCAAGTTTTAAGGAAAACCGAGAGACGATCCCACCAACCATATCATGACCTTTCACTTATGGTGCTCTTCAAACAACATCACAGATGATTCCGTCCAATTGAGGTTATTTCAACGTAAACACATTAGCCCATCAACTAAGTGGTATGTAGAAGAAAAATCTAGGTCCCATGTGACCTTTGAATCCTTGGCCAAAGCATTCTTGACCTTCTTTCAACTACCAATTCTTCATGACAATGGCCTCGAACTACTATCAGAATTTAAACAAACCTCCGCCATGCACATCGCTGACTACATTCACGAATGGCATCGACAACATAGTCTCTGAAAAGTTGAATCTACTCCACAACAATGTCTCAATTGGTTCCTCAAATCACTTGTTTCCCTCCTTGCCAAAGATGTGGCCACCACCTTCCCCCTGTCTGAAGAATAATCCATTAGCAAGGCCCAATAGTTTGAACTCCTTTAATCATAGTCAGGGTACTTGTATACAATACTACCTGATGCCTCGAGACCCATGCCATTCGGCCAGGACAAACCTGGGATGTCTCACTCAGCAGATGGATTGATTGGTACCACTACACACCACAATTCACATCCCCAACAACCACCAATGTATGGAACCCCTCAATATCCACCAACATACAGCGGACCCCCTTATTATAATCCTCCCCCTTATCCACAACCATACCCCTTGACCTTTCCTCCACCCACCAGCGGACCACCGCCAACACCCACAATACTCCCCGTAGCTCAACCTAGTTCTGGTACCCCCTACACCTCTGCTTACACCCTAAGCACTAGTGAAATCACCACACCTTCCTATGCATCCTACAGATGATTACCATAGCATAATCCATACTTTCCATTTCCTAGTCCCCCCCAGCCTATTCCTTTACCATAAGGACAACCACATGCTGGGGTTAAATTTGTTCAACCATTTCCCGTTCAGCAGTACCAAAATTTTGAACAGCTGAATATGGCTAATCCAACCCATCATTCGAACAATGCCAAAAATAAATGGAAAAACCAAAACAATAATAATCTTAGACTAGGAGGAAACCAGAACCAACCCCAACAGAACCAACTTGTTGGGGGTAACTAGAACCAGGAGAACCAGAACTCCCAAGTGGGAAATAAAAACAAACGCTAAGGAAAGAACAACAACTATATTCGGACCAACTTTCCTTGTGCCCTTTGTGGTGAGTATGGCCATTATACTCACCATTTCCCCCAAATTTCAAACTTCAAATGGATGAAAGAATCTGGTAATGGACCACGTCCACCAGCCCTGCTTGCCCCCCAACAGGCCCCACAACAATATGTGCAGCACCCACCCTCGACCGTGTTGCAAAACCCCATACCACATCAAGGGGTGATGAACACCCAACAAGATATGCAACCTACCCCACCACAGGAAGAACCATATCACAACCCATGCACTTCTGCAAATCGAACTATCCTCCTCACTAGTGAGGAAGAAGTACTTCTACAAATGCACAGTCATCAATACAGTGCACCCTCTGACCTGACTCCCACTACCTTAGAGCCCACCGCAGTCATGACTAGCCCACCGTTGATGATCCCATGCCCTAATACTGAAACACCTCTTCGCATCCCTCACATCCCATTGTGCAGGAATGTCCATAACCCTCAAGCTAGGGAAACTCACAATTATAGTCTGGTCGATGACTTGGCCCAATCCCCTGTGGCCATGTCAGTCTTAGAAGTTCTCCAAATTTTTCCTACTCAACGGAAGTCCTTACTTTTCACTCTGGGGGAAGTCAACCATGCTGATACTTGACTCATCACATTTGATCTTGACAACAGAGAACCCCGTCTCCCCGCTCTAGTTTCTTTTCAAATACCGGTTAAAATTCAGAACTTCATAGTTCACCGCTGCATCATTGATGAAGGTGCATCCACATGCATCATGCCAAAAACCATCTGGTAGAAACTTGGCTCTCCAGAGCTAATACCATCCGCTATTACTCTAAGGTATTACGATGGATGACCCTCGTCTCTCAAGGGGCTCTTCCAAAATGTCCCCGTCGAACTCGGGGGAAAAAATATTCTTATTGACATTGAGTTTATCAATGCCCCACTCGACTACAATATTTTTTTTGGTCGTAGATACATGAATTCTATGAAGGAAATCGCCCCTTTTGTGTTCCAAACCATGATGTTTCCCCATAACACAAATATCATTACCATTGATCAGGTATCACATTATGAGCCTAACCCTTCATCCAACATCAACAACATCCTCCCTTTTGTCCACACTAGTCTGGGTGCCTATCCACTCATCGAGATGGGCCCCAGAATTTTTAAGGACCCATCCTTGCTAGGGACATACCATGGAGAACCACCACACATCCACCCTTCAACACATGTGTCGTCTCCACCAAAGGAGTGACAACTAAAGATACTCTCCCTCCCACAGAGGCCTCTTTCATTCCTGACGCCCCACTAGTCATAGAAATCGTCCCTCGGGAATCTCCTAGAACTTGTTCATCTCTACCCATTCCTGATCTTCCCCTCCCCCAGGGCCATATTGTTATAACCCTAAATTGCACTATCCCTGCTTACCTGGCATCAGGCCTACTCATTGCCTTTCCCTGCCAAAGCCATGCTGAACAGACTCTTCAAAAACCTCCTAAATCAAGTAACCCATGCCCTAACCTAGCACCGAGCGCATTGGGACGCTGGCAGGCCTTCTGCAGCACGCGTGTGAACGCTGGCTGGCCCACTACAGCCCGCGTTTACCTAACAAAGCAAAAAATCAGGAAATTTTCCGTCGGGATGAAGAGATTTTTGACAGTTAACTGGAACTCCCAGC
>JASDQU010012000.1:85028-107892 GCA_032191745.1 Picea mariana
GTGAAAGAAGTGAAATGAAAACTAACAAATCTAAGCAATTAAGATAACAATCTGTACTATATATATATCTATCTAAACTAATGAGAATTCTTGAATTTATTTAACTCATAAATTGCAAATAACAAACTAACCTGAAGTAACGCTTCTTATTTGTCCTGTTCACAGCACTCGATTTAGCTGTTTGATGGGAGAAATCTACACCGGATTTTTCACAAGCTTCTTGTAAACAGGAAGCAGCAATGCTCTTTGAATACAAGTGACTGAACAAACCAGACATAAAACAACAACTATCTTATAATTTACATATCATCACATTAGATAAATCCCAGTGCGAAGATTTGTACATGACCGTTCATTTAACTAAGAAGATAAACCTTCTATTCATTAAAATGAAACAGAGTAATTTTTGTGCATAAAATGAGATACATCAAATATGGACGGAATTTAAATCATAACGCATCAACCTGTAACAAATCTTGATATCTAAAGTAGTCAATAATTTGATTACAAATTAAAATGCACAGAAACTTGAACAAAAGTAAGATAAATTGAAGCTAAAGCCGTACAACAAATCCACTTCTATTCGAGTCTATATAATCATAAGTCCATAGTCTTTGTTCTCCCAACCATGATGGGTTGTTTACAAAAAATAATGAGTATATAAAGGCCACAGGGTGAAACATCCCCTGTGGAAAGTATCAAAACTGTTTGCAAAAAATATGGGAACAATCTCCCAGATTCCTATTTCTACCTAAGACTAACAACCTAAACCAAAAACTGTGTAACAAAAGCATGTTCTAAACTGCCATAGAAGGTCCAATTCACATTGAAATTCGTGTGTACCTATAGATGGACAAGAATAAACAATTTTAGACAGTGTTTATTTGTAAAATCAACAAAAAATCCAAATTTTATGACTAGCTACAGAATCTCACGATTCTGTAGCTGGTCATATTTACAAACAAAATCATTTTGAATGAATCCAAATGATAACAAGAATCTGTGCGGTCAACCAAACAGAGCCTTTATTACCAATTCAAAACAAGCAAATCATTCTTAGTAAAACAAACCAAATCTTTTTATGCCAATTCGAAACAAACGAAATCGTATTGAATTAATCGAATGGTAACAAGAATGTATGAGATCTATCAAACAATTATTTTGTTACTAATTCAAAACAAATACAATCATTTATGCTAATTCAAGGACAACAAAACCGTGTTAAATCGGTTCAATCCAAACAAAACTATATTCGATTTAGCAAACAAATCAACGCAAACACAATAGTTTATGCTAATTCAAAACGAAATCTTTTTTTTTTTTTTTTGTTACAAGAACGAGTATGGATTTCTATTAGAGTTTGGCCAAAATGCCTTTCATCGGTTACATAAGGTTGGGCATATCCCTTAAGCTTTCTTCCACTAACTGTTCATAGGCCCCAAAATTTGGAAAGCCACAAAATTTACTAGAGACTATCGAGTCTATCTCCGTTATTTTCCCTATCTTAAAAAGACAAACAAACTGATTCAATAAAATGCAGAAAAACATATCAAAATTATGGTATGGAATCCCACTCCTCACTTATTTCTGTCAAGAGGAAGCCTGCAGGAAGTGGAACTGCCCTGTTAGATTCAAAATTAGCATCCTTATTATTTTCCCTCAGAGCATGAAGAAAGGTTGCAGTCTGGAAAGATTTCACCAGGATTCTAATTCTTGAAATCACTCTTGCCAGTCTGATATTTGCTGGAGAGGAATCCTCCACTAAGGCTTTGATAATGGATTGAGAGTCTCCAATGATACTGATATGTGTAATATCAATAGCCTTTGATTGTTTGAGACCTTGCAGAAGTGCCAAGGCCTCAGCTTGCATGCTAGTGGACTGGCCTAATCCCCAAGTGAACTTTGACACAATTATGCCCTCTTTGTTTTTTATAATTCCTCCTACCCCAGCCAATCCGGGATTGCCTTTCACTGCCCCATCAAAAAACAAAGAGCATCTGGATTGCCTGAGGAGAAAATCAGATAGATCATTCTCCTTTCCTCTGAATTGCCACTCTTTTATGTCCTTTTGCTGCCTTGTATCGCCAGAGAATCGAAGATCCAATGAGGCACCCCATTCTAAATCTTGTTGGCTTAGATTCAAGTCCGACAAATGTTCCCCCAGACTTTCTCTCCATAGAATTTTTATTTTAATGATGATGAACTGCGAGGTTAAGATTTCATCTCTGAAAACTCTTCTATTATGCTCAAGCCAAATTTGTCAGCAAACAAATTTCGGCAAAGAGAGCCAAGAAGCTTTAAAGTTTTCATTCTTTGGAAGCGTACCTAGATGGAGGTTTCTCCAATTTGCAAATAGATCTGAGATAGAAATGGGTAAGTTGAAATTAGTTTTCCAATAGCTCAGTAGACCTTGCCAGATTTCTCTTGAAAAATTACAGTCTAAAATAATGTGTCGGGCGTCCTCCTCACTGTCACAGCATAAATGGCAATGTGAGGGGCCTTGGAATCCTTTCTTCTTCAATCTGTCCGCTGATAAAATCGCCCTGTGACATAACAACCAACAAAACGAGTCAACCTTTGGTGTGGATTTGAAATTCCAGAGCCCTTTCCAAACAACAGGATCCAGAGGGACGTGAGGGCGATTTTGAAGGCTTTTGAAACCTTGCGCAATAGTGTACAGCCCTGGGGCGACTCCCCAACCATGGGCATCCTTCTTTCCCACACGCAGAGGCGCCTTACCATTTAGCAGGGATAGGAAGAGATCACGAGCGTGGGTCAGCTCTGGTGGAATGGGAGGAAGTCTCCAACGTAGCCAATTGCTGCCTGCCCACTTGGAGATGTCCCAGAGAGTGATGTAGCCTGTGTTTTCCAGCCACAAACGGAGCACTTGTAGAGAGAAATGGGATGATAGGGGAGGAGACATCATGATGCAGTCGTCCCATATCCTAATTTATTTTCCGTTGCCTGGAATCCAATACACTCTGTCTTTGATTAAGGGGGCTGCTTTGTGGCAAAGTTTGATCAGATGCGAATCTGTAGAGGGAAGAGAGGTGTCCAGGCATCTCTTCCTCTTCCCCCTGAAATACTTCCTCCATAGATCTCTTTGCGCCCAACCTAGGTGTGGTCCAATGATCCTCCAGAATATCTTGGCTCCCATGGCTATGTTTTAGAGTCTGAGATCTTTGAAATTGAGGCCTCCTTCAATCTGAGGGTTGCAAATTTTTTCCCAACTTAGCAAAAGGATTTTCCTGTCATTATGATTGCCCCCTTTCCAGAAGAACTTACGAATGAAGACTTCCATTTTTTTGATGATGCCTGAAGGTGCAAGAAAAACAGAGAATTGAAAAATGGGGAGGCTACTGAGAGCGGATTTGATGAGGACAGTTTTGCCAGCAAGGTTTAACCAAGAGAAACCCCAAGCTTGTATTTTGGCCTTAAATTTGTCCAATAGAGGAATCCAGTCTTTGCTGTAAGCTCGTTTACAGAAGATGGGAAGGCCCAAATAAGTGAAAGAGGACCAAGTAAGGGAGGAAGAAAAACCAAGGATTCTAGAGATGGCAGAGAGGGTGTAAGCAGAGATATTCCAGCAGAAAAATTTACATTTTCCTTTGTTTAAACAACTGCCTGAAGCTTCATTGTAATCGTCCAAGACCTCCTTAATCTTAAAGCAGATCTGGCAGAGGCAGCCCCTAACAATAGGGTATCATCCGCAAACAGGGTGTGATTTACATTTTTAACTCCTCTGGCTATATTGAGCCCCAAGATTTCTTGGTCAACCAATTTCTAATCAAGGTAGAAACTCAGAACATAAACATGAAGGACGAAGAGAAGCAGAGAGAGGGGGAAGCCCTACCTAATCCCTCTTGAAGCTTTGAAAAAAACAGTTGCTCTCCCATTCACCAAGGGGGCGATCCAAGGATCGACAATACAAGCACGGATCCAATTTAGAAAGCCCATTCCAAAGCCAAAATTTTTCAGAACTTCCCAAAGAAAACTAAGTCTGACTCGATCGAAGGTATTTGCTAAATCAATTTTAATTACCATACCTTTTTCATTGCGAAGTTGGCTTGAGTGAATCGCCTCTTGCACGAGAATGTAGTTGTCAGCAAGCTGTCTCCCCTTAACAAATCCGCCTTGGTTCTCTGGGATGATGGTTGGGAGGATACCTTTCAGCCTGTTGGCAATTACTTTTGTGATTAATTTATATCCAATATTACAAACAGAAATGGGTCGGAATCGATTAAAATCTTTAGCACCCTTTTCCTTGGGAATGAGGGCGAGGAAAGCTGAACTGGTGTTGCCCCCTATTTTCTGGCAATTTTGGGATTTCAAAATCATTTTGTAGAGGTCTTTTTCCACAATCTGCCAGCAGGTTTGAAGGAATCTTGCAATGAAGCCATCCGGGCCTGGGGCTTTGTCCGGCTCCATGTCGAAGAGAGCCTCTTTTATTTCTTGTATAGAGATCTTTGCTTCCAGCTGTTGATTCATTAAAGGAGAGATCCTAGAGGGGACCGCCTCCAAAAACTTAGAGTTTGGGTTGGTCACACCCTCCTCTCTGTACAGATTTTGGAAGTGATTGAAAGCTGCTTTCTTTATGCTCTCAAAGTCTTTGTATGTCGTGTTACCATCCTTGATTTCTGCAATAGAATTGTATCTCTTTCTGGATTGAGCTTGTTTGTTGAAGAAGGCAGTATTTCTGTCTCCCTCTTTAAGCCATAAACTCCTAGACTTTTGTCTCCAGTGCTCTTCCTCCAAGAGGCACGCTTTATGGAAACTTTGCTGAAGCTCCGCTTCCTTATCCAATACTTCTTTAGTGATTTCAACATCTTTGCTTTGGGCATGATGCTGGGCAAGAATGTCTTGAGCCTGCCTTCTCTCTTGTGATGGGGAGGGAAGAGATTTGGCCCAAGATTTAAGGACAGCTTTCAGCCTTCTAAGTTTTTCCTCCCAAATGAAGAAAGGTGAACCTTTCACTGGGGTTTTCCAACTGTTTAGAACCAGATTCAGAAATTCAGATTCCTTGACCCAAAGAGGATTGAACATGAAGGGGATGGGGACAAGATAATTGTGGCCCAACATCTCAAGTAAAATGGGCTTGTGGTCAGAAACACTACATGGGAGAATATGCAATCTAGATTCTATGCCCAGCAAAAGAAATGAGCTCTGCACCAAACATCTGTCAAGTCTAGCAGCAATGTGACCAGGAATTAATATTTTATTGGACCAAGTGTACTTACCATTTTCTAGGGGAATATCTATCAGATCCCAGTCCTTCATGAGTTCTTCCACCCATTCCCTTGCAGGGTCCCTTATGATTGTGCCTCCTCGCTTTTCCTCCATGCGCAAGGTAATATTTAGATCACCTGCAACAATGATGTTTTCTAAGTTTTCTGACTCCGATAGATGCCTGATGGAGTCCCAACACTCCTTTTTCTCCCCTATATTTGTTGGAACATAGACATTGAAAAGACTAAATGCCTCCCTCGAGTCCAAAGGTTGGAGTTTCAAAAACATCCAATGGGTGTTGTGCCGCTCGCTGACCAATCTGTACTTGAGAGGGTTCCAAAGAGAGCCCAAGCCCCCAGAGGCTCCCCGTGAAGAAACTGCTTGTCTGATACTTCCTTTCCAGACTTTTTTACTTATTTGGAGAAACTCAATGTCCTCCATTTTGGTCTCCTGAATCAGAAGAATGTCAGGGGCTTCTCTTCTTATGAGTCTTCTCGCTGCTTCTTCTTTCACTTTGCTCCCCATTCCTCTGTAGTTCCAGGAGATAATCTTCATCATTTATTTTTTTGATGAGGGGCTCCCTTGGAGCCTTGCCCTTGATTTTTATTCATCTTCGTATTTTTGTCAAGGAGTTTCTCCAGAGTGGGATGACTACCCTGAAGCTTGGCTTAATAAGTTTCTTGGTCTCTCTTTTCTCTAGCAGATTTTCGGCCCCTTGTAGATCTTCTGACCGATGTCTGCGTCTCTCCTATTTCTCCATCCTCCTCAAACTCCTCCGTGTCATGCTCCTCCTCGGAGGTTTCTTGTTGCTTATCCTTATTTCTTGTCGTGGCACTTTCTTCCAGACTTGTTCCTACTGTTGTCATTTTCTCTGGGGGTTTATCCTGCTTGGCTTCTTCCCGAGGCGTCTCTTCTGTAGAGCTTAAGAGTTCATACCTATTTCCTTGGATTTTTTACGGAGGATCATTCTGGGTGGAGGCAGGTTGAGAGCCTTGAGCCCCAGTCTTCTTGTGAGTTGTCTTTGACCTCTTGACTTGATTCCAACCATCTTCCTTTCCTTTCTCTGCTTCCCCTTTGTTCGGGCACCCTCTTGCAAAATGGCCATAGATGTGACATTTACAGCATTTGAAAGGGAGCTGCTCGTAGTATAGCACTTGCACATGCGTCCAACTGCCTACCTTTATTTTGATGGCCTCCAGGAGGCCCACCTCTAAGTCCACCTTGACACAAATTCGAGTGCAATCATACTGATCATTGTTGTTTACTCTATCAATGAACTTTCCCAAAGCATCTCCAATGTGCTTGAGGGAATCCCAGTTCTAGCAATGCACAGGAAGGTTAGGGAGCCGAACCTAGACAGGAACTGTCGTTGGGACATCCACGGCCGGATCAAATTCAGGGGTCCATTTATTGAGATAGAGGCCCTGAGGTCCCATGAAATAGGGCTCATTCCTGAAGATCAAGTCTTTGTCCTCCTTTGTATTGAACTCGAATAGGAAGTAGCCTCTACCCAGAAAATAATAGGTGACTTTGTTCTTGATCAGTGGATTCCAATTCTTAACAACCCAGTTTCCTGTCGATTTAGGCGAGGGCCAAAGGCCCGTGAACTGACCCACTAGGGCCTGATCTGCCAGGGACAGGGTGACCTGGATCGGTACCTCGGGAGGTAGGTTTACCTTAGGAACATCGTCAAGCTTTTTTATGAACTTAGTGGCTTCAGACTTCTTCTTTTTGGGCAGCGAAGCTAGCAGAGAAGAGAAGGCAACTTCATCATCCGGGGGCGTAGCATGCGAGGACCTGTGAGGCGGGTCTTGGGCCTCCATGAAAACATCAACCTTTCAAACTTATCCCTTCACTCTACCAAGACTCGTCTTCTTGCTGAAGAATGGTGCCCACAGGGCCTGTCACACCTTCCCCTATAAAACTCGCCCTTGAAGAAAGGTTCCCACAAGGTTTCTTCGAGAAAACCCTCACCAACTCTACCTCACAGAGACGCCTGCGCGCCTTCTCTACGAACTCTTCAACCTAAAACTCTCAAAAAAAGAATGAACCCACTAATCACACAGTCACAAAAATGAAATCTTTTTTACTAATTCAATGCAAACACAATCCAAAATGAAATCATTCTTGGTAATTCGAAGTAAACAGAATCATTTTTTGAATAAACAAAACAGAACTAATTCAAAGAAAACACAATCCGCTATGCTAATTTAAACCAAATCATTAAAAAAATTGATGTTGAAATAACATACCTTGGTTGTAGGAATATGATTCGGTCAGGATAACTTTGAGTTAACAAAGGCAGTAGCTGCCTCAACATTTATGAACACGATAGAACCCGTGGTCATATGCCTCTTATCGTTGGCTTGCAGTCTATCATTTTCCTTAGACAACACCGTCACCCGGTCCTCTAAGGACTTAATTTTGGATTGCAACAGAGGAACATCTGTGTAGTATCGTTCGAGCCAAGAGTTGCATTGAGTGCACTGTGGTTGATCGGGCCAAGTCACTACAGGTGAGGGTTCTTTTAAATTACCAGGGGTTCCACTATCAAGCTTAATTCTAGTGAATTTAGGGTCATTCTTAAGGCACGGTGGAAGGTTGGACACGTAGTCATAGGGTTTGACAGAACAGAGGCCATGAGAGTAAGGGTATTCCTCAGTAAAAAAGCGTTCAATCTCAGAGTCTAAATCTTCGCTCAAAACAATAGTCTTCTGGTCTGTGTTTTGTTTGGGCTTGTTCCGAGCGCACCTAGACACCCAGCGTGCAGCTTTCTTTCCCCTGATGTTGACATCTGTATTACCCTTCCCCTTTTTTCTTGCAGGCCTCTTAACAGTATTAGCATTGTCTTTCAAATATGAATTAGGCATGGCATTGAGTAGGTCAGCGTTGGGGTAGGTCGAGGGTTTGACAGTGGGTAAGAGTGTAGGAGGTGGCACGACAGGCCCAACAAGGGTTTTAGTGACCACGGTCTTGTCCACTTGAACATACTCAGGAGTGGCAAATCCATTCCTTGATAGGAAAGCTTGCCAACAGTCACCACTCAGCCTCAAATGATGGACAACAACGATTTTGATCAAACAGTGATGGAAAAGGCTGGAATCAGCCTTTTCCCTCTTAAATCATTTAGACATTTTATACAGACTCCGTAGGAGGTAGTGAGGCATATTCAAAGGGAAATCCATGAAATTCATAAGCAACCAGAGATGGTAAAGAAACACTAAACCATAATGACCTTCCCAAGACACGAATTGCTTAACAATGGCCAATAAATCATGCCACCTAGACTTAAGGGCAGTGACTGGCATACCTCTATCACAACTGACAATTTTCCTCGATGTAAATAAGAGTGGCCATGACACTTCATCCACCTTCGAATTCTTAAACCACCTCTACCCTTTAGCTGGTAAACCCGTGGTTGAATTGAGGAATTCTTCATTCAATTCATGTTGAATGTCTCCAACCTTGGCCCTACATCCATCGAATGTGAGGGCGAACTGTTGAGCGGCCGCAAGGTTGAAACCCTCGAATTTTTGGATCAACATTAACCAGCCATTACTCTCCAAGTCCCCATGAGCATTGTCAAATAAAAGCAGCGTTTGGACACCATTAGGTTCTATGCACACTACAGGGGCATAGGAGAGAGCACACAGTTGGGGTAAACGGTGAGGGGGCTAGACAAGGTAGACATAGGACCAAATGCTCACAAGTTTCCCCAAAACAGACAAAGGTAGCCTGAGATACAAGGCAGACATTAATGCCTATACGTGCGTGGGTGGTGGAGTGAAATAAAACCATGCAAAACACTCATATCGATATGTACAATCGACGGTAATTCAAATCATTCACATCACAATCCAAATATTCAAATAACTATTTGCAAACCATTATGTTCATAATCAACAATTGGTCAACAACACTATGTGTATGATTTAAAACAAAACAACATTTTGGATATAGCACCAAGGATTTGATCATAAAATGTATGCGTTTGTATGAAACCATTACACCAAGGATTTGATCAAAAACAATAGAATATCATACCACCATTGTATCAAGGATTTATAAAATGAAGTCTCATTAACAAAAATGCAAAGTGAGTAAAGGTTTGGTGTCTTGCCAACTGTGTGACCATTATTGAGTTAGAGCTAAAAGACCACATGAACAAGATTATTCGTAATAATCCAGTGACGATTTTAATGCCATATACATGACTTCCAACTTAAAGTTTTCACGCTTGCAGTTGTGAAAATCAAAAGGAAAAGCAGGTGTGCAAATGTGCAAGATAATCATGTCGTTTTATTTAAAAGATTGCGATGAGTATTTAGGGTTCAAAACCCTTGTGTAGGAAGCTTATAAGGAAAAGATAAAAATGTAAAATGGCTGCCAACAATGGCGACACACTGGTAGAAGTAGTTATCTTTTCCAAAAGAACAAATCCATATTATGATAATGAGAATAATTCTAACTCAAAAACAACCAGAAAATTGTTTAAACATCATCATTAATCAAATATTCCATCTACGCTTAAAAGATGAAAACTGATAACAGTCTTAAGACAAGCGAGTCATGATATTAAAGATAAATCTCCAATACTGTTGACAAAGCCACTGCTGCTAGCAGGTGCCCATAGCCTCGACAGGGTTGCCATTTAACCCACTCTGACATCCGTATCCTGCCAAGAAGTTCTAGATCAGAATAAAGGACATTTTTAAGGTCAAGAGATTCCATATTTGTGAATTTTCATATACCCGACATTGCTTCGCTGCTAGCAGGCCTGTTCAGTAACCTGGCAAAGTTGTCTTGGCATCATGCATGCATTTACCCGCTGCCAGCAGACCTGTTCAGCATCCCAGCAGGTTTACAAGCACTTCCCACAGCTCTTTTATGATTTGTTTAGTTTTTAAAGATATATAATTGAGCAGGGTGACGCTGAAAATTATGATATTTTAGACATATTTTTACAGACCTTGAAAGAATTTTTTAAAACTGTCCTTCATTAAGATTTAGAGATGGTTTGTTTACAAAACCGACCTTCGAAAGTAGGGAGACATATTTTGAGTTTTTCCCTTAAGGAACAGGGACATCATAAGAAGATAATGGATGATCGTGATAGGCTTTACTTACAGATTGAAATCAATAAACTTCTTTCAAACAACAGTCTTTTCTCAATCATGGCTGTAAATTTCAGAAGTACATTATGCTTGATGTTTAGACAATTTTTCAGCAGTCATTTCAGAGAAAGAATTTTTTGTTTTTTTTGTCTGAACAGTTCTAAATGTAGGTATGTTTATTTCCAAAAAGAAAAAACTGATAAGTGTAAGGAAAAATCAAAACCAAAATAGCAAAAGAAAAGTATTTACACAGTATACACAGGGTTTTCGTCAAGCGAAATATCTTTTCAAAGCCTGGCCATTCACCGGATAGGTGTCTGGCTGTCCCTCTAGATTCTGTAATCGAAAAGAGTTGGGACCTAATTTCTCAGCAATTACAAATGGTCCTAGCCATAAGTTCTGAAACTTCGTATGCCTTCCCTTTCCCTCATGTGGTTTGTCCCATTTCAAGACAAGGTCACCTACTTCGAAGTTCCTATCAGAGGCAGAGTTGGAATCAAACCAGCGTTTAACCACTAGTTGATGCTGATCTAACTTACGTTTTGCTTGGGCTTTTACCTCTTCTAGTTTTATTAAAGCGTTAATTTGATTCTCCAAAGGGGGGAATTTTTCTTCTTGTATTTTCTGTGAAAGTTGTAGTGAGGGAAGAAGAATATGTGGTGGTAGAATTGCTTCTCTGCCATAGACGAGAAAGAAGGGAGAATTACCTACAACAGTTTTTGGTGTTACTCTATCAGCCCAGATTGCGTTTAATAGTGCATTATGCCAATTTTTGTGAGTTTTAGATACCGTTCTCTTGATGATTTTAAACAAATTCTTATTAGTTGATTCTGCCAATCCATTGCCCTGGGGGTAGTAGCTGGCAAAATACTTCAATTTAATTCTCTTTTCTAGAGTGAACTCGCTCATCTCAAGAGACGAAAAATAAGAAGCGTTATCGAATACTAAACAATCAGGGATACCAAAACGAGTAATAATATTTGAATTTAAAAAGGCAATTACCTGACTGGTATTCATAGTTCTTAATGTGGCAGCTTCATACCACCTAGTAAAGTAATCCATGGCTGTTATGATAAAATTATGTTGTTGTGAGGATGGAGGATTGATTGGAACTATAATGTCAAGGCCCCACTGCTGAAAAGGGGAGTCTATTGAAACAGGCTACAAAGGAAAGGTTGGTTTATGTATCCACCCAGACGCTTTTTGACAAATAATACACTTTTGACACAAGGCATGAGCATCTCTAAAGAGTGTAGGCCAGTAATAACCTGCTCTTAAAACTTAATGGGCAGTGGTGTCCCCACCAAAATTCCCACCAGCTTCTCTTGCGTGTAATTCTAGTAAGACCTTTTCTTCTTCATCTTTCTCAAGACAGCGCATTAGTACTCCATCAAAATTTTGACGAAACAGAACGCCATTAATCAATTGAAAGGAGGCAGATTTTAATCTTAACACTCTTCTTTTAGTGGGATCCAGGTGACGGGGGGCTGACCCATGTTCAAGACAGAATTTTATATCATCATACCAGGGACTGACAGAGTTTTTTGTACATCAGATTGAATTTTGATGGTGTTGTCCTGGTTTTGATATATCATTTTCTTCCTACTGTCCTATTGCTGAGTCAGCGACTAACTTGCATAGCCCTTGGCCTCTCACTATTTGATTTGTGTTGATTTCTATGTCATACTCTTGTAAGGAGGTAACCCAATTCTCCCTCTTTTCACCTAGTTCTTTATGCACTAACAGATTTCTGACGGCTGGGTAAGGGACAATAATTTTCGTCCTCGATTTCAAAAGATAAGATCGGAAATGCTTGATTTCTTTAAAAACAGCGTAGGCTTGCTGATCTACTACTGGGTAATTAAGTTCCGCGCCTTTGAAAGAAGAGCTCATGAAGGCAATTGGGACTTCATTGTTTTTAGCATTCTTTTGAGTTAGGACAGCAGCGTAGGAGTGGTCAGATGCAAAAGTATAGAGCGTGAAGTCTTGAGAAAATTCGGGGCTCATGAGAGAAGGAGTGTCTATTATGGCCTTTTTTATTGAATTAAAAGCTTGGTTTTCTAAGGGTCCCCAATGATATTGCGTGTCTTTCTTAATTAAATTCTGTAAAGGTCTCACCATTTCAGAAAAACTGGGGACGAATCTCCTGACAAAGTTTATCTGGCCTAAGAAAGACTGCATATAATTTTTGGATGAGGGAGGGGGAAGTTTCGAGATGAATTGAGTCCTTTCAGGGTCGATAATCATCCTTTTGCTTGACACAATAAATCCTAAGAGTTTACCTTGTTCTACTGCGAAGATAGATTTTTTAGGATTCAAGGAAATGTCGCACTTATGACATCGCTATAGAACGGCTCTCAAATGAGCTAGATGATCAGTTTTTTTTTTAGAAAATATAGTAACATCATCTAAGTAAACTATGACGGATTGCTTGATTAAGCCTCAAAAATCAATGTCCATTTCTCTCTGGAAAGTGGCACCGGCATTAATGAGTCCAAAGGGTATTTTCCTATAAGCGTAGGTTCCCCATGGAGTGCGGAAGGTAGTTTTAAGTTGGTCTGGAGGAGACATCAGAACTTGGTTGTACCCTGAAAAACCATCCAATAAGGATAGTCTTTCAGAACCAGATACCTATTGAATGATTTGTTCCATGGGTGGGACAAGGTAGTTGTCTTTATCAGATGCTCTATTAAGGTTTCGGAAATCAATGCATAGTCGGATTTCTCCACTTTTCTTCCAGACAGGGACAAGGTTAGAAACCCATTGCGTGTGCCTAACTGGGAAAATTATCTTAGCATTCAGGAGTTTATTTAATTCTTTTTTGACGGTCGGTTTGAGCTTAGAGTGCATTTTTCTTAACTTTTGTTGAAACGGCAAGGTTTGGGGTTTCATAGGAATGACGTGTTGTATGATGTTAGGGTCAAAAGTTTTAAGGTCATCATACATCCACTTAAAAACATCTTTGAATTCTTTAAATAATTTAATAAAGGCAGCTTTCTCTTGTTCAGAACACCCCACCCCTAAATTAATGCACTGTGGATTGTCATTAGTTCCCAAGTTTACTTTTTCATATGATAACGAGGAACTATTGGTTTTACAATTGACCGATTTTTTGAATTTATCTTGAAGATCGTAATTTTTTTCTAATCTAACTACAGATTTAGGGATCAAATTTACCATGTCCAATGAAGAATCAGGAGATCTCGGATCTGGTATTATCGTGAAATCGCACAGATTGTCTTCATGAGTGCATTTGTCGATCACCGCGCCTTGGAATGTTTCTTCCATATGTAGGAAACTAATAATTTATTGATCATCATCGAAGACTCTCCAATTTGTGATGTTGTCGGGAATGGATGGCCTGAACAACAGTTCGATGGAGAATGCATTCAGGGACAAGCCTTCTGCAGGAAAGAGTTTGGAAGCTACGTTAGCTAATAAATTAGCTTCAGAATTATTCAATCTAGGAATAGAATTTATATTGAAAGCAGAAAACTTATTCATTAAATTCCATACCTCGGATTGGTAGCTTTTAAGATGAGGGGATAGACAGTGGATAGAATCTCTTACCTATCTCACCACGATTTTTGAATCGCCAAAGACATTCAAATTTTGAATGTTCATATCTAATTCTTTTCTGAGGCCCTACAATAAAGCCTCATATTCTGTTGTGTTATTAGTACATTCAAATTCTAACCTACATGCAATCATGGTTTTGTTACCTGCGGGATCAATAATAACGCAGCCTGCACCAGCTCCTTCTTTGGACTTTGACCTGTCAAAGTAAAGAGACCATGCTTGATTTTTATCGGGTGCATGAGACCATTGCATAGAAACTGCTAGCTGCATACATGCCACAATCTCGGATTGTTGTTCCAGGTTGGTGATAGCTGAAGTCTCGGCCATGAAATTGTTGAAAAAGGTATCCATCCCTTGTATTTCAAGTGAATTGGCAGAAGGTGTAAATGGTTCATTGGGATCATTTAAATCTGTGACTGTGAGCTTTAGGTAGCATTCACGATTTACCTTGATATTGTTGGGCTTATCGTTCTCGAGCAGCCATAAGTGAGACCAATCCATCGTGAAATAGCCGTGTAGCTGCTCTGACCAGTCCCTGTTTAAAAACAGACCATACACTTCTGGAATATCCACAACAATAATATCAATCACTTGATGAACTTTGGGGTTAGACGATAATCTTATAAGCACATTCCTTAATTCGCCTATAACTTTAACACTAGTTCGATCAAGTTGGATGATTTTTAAGGTAGATGGTTCAACTTCAGCATTAATCTTATGACATACAGACCATGGCAATACATTGGATGATGCTCCTGAATCTACCATACAATTGTGCACATTTCTATTAAAGATTTCGAAAGTTAACAAAAATGGAGGTACATTTCTGCGAGTGCTAATGGTGGAAGCTTGTGGCTTTTTACTTGCAGCCTCTAAAGCTAATTTATCTACATTTGTTACATTATTTACAGGAAGGCTTCCCTTCTCATGAGGATCAGAATTATTCTTAGCGGAAGCCTTTTGGGGAACTTTTGGATTGTTCTGAACAACCTTGTTACTGCTTGGATTACTGTTTTTTCTATTCTCTGCAATATTCTATAACATTTTTTGTAGCAAAAATGGAAATTTCAATAATTCATAAACAGAAATGTTATCCCTTAACTTTTTTAGATCTTTAACTAAATCATAATCTAAGTTGGGTTTTACATGACTCTATTTAGTCTCAGCTGGTTTAGATTGTTTTGGAGGCAAAGTCGTAGTGTTTTCCGAAGAAGGTTTGTTTGTTGTCTTACTCCTAGTATTGTAGGGATGTACTGTCTCGAAATTAGCTTGAAAGATGCTATCCGAGAAGTGTCCAAAAATGTTCGGAGAAGATTCTTCTTCTTCAACTGTCTCGTGTTCAACTACTTCCTTAGGGATATCAAGGGGCATCAAGTTATCCTGGGCTTCTAGAATTGTTTGAAGGGCGAATTGCAGGCTTTCTAGATTTAGACCCTCGGTATTTGGATTAGGTCGGTTGGTGGGAAAAGGCTTCCTGAACAAGGGTTTGTAAGTCCCTTTGCTTGAAGAAGATTCTTCGGCCGTCCTTTTCAAATCTATAACTTGATTTGACAGTTTTTGAACGACTTTTGTTAACTTTTCTAAATCCGAGCTTTCAGGTTGTGTTTTACTTTGAGCAGGTCTAGGGAGGATTTCAATTTTCTTTTTGGAAGATGAACTAGTTTCTGTTTCGTTGCTAGTGGTGTCTTTTAAACTAAGGATGTCTTTTTCAATCTGGCTGGCCTCTTCAAAGGCCTCTAACAACATGGATTTCTTAGATCACTTTACCCAAATGGCTATACTTTGGTGCAAGGCTTTAGTATAGTATGCTATGATAAGATTCTCAGCAAGCATCGAGTCCGTAGGGATTCATTTTTTAAGTGTTAAGAATCTTTGGTTAAAGTATTTGATTTTCTCTTTGGGGTTCATTCTTAAACTAGAAAGCTCCATGACTAGAACTTCTGGGGACTTATAGTCTCCAAACTTCTCAAGAAAGCAGGATTTGAACTTCTCCCATGACATGATGGTATGGGGCTGCTGGGCAAAGTACCAGGTAGAGGCATTTCCCTCAAAAGTATAGGGGAAAAACCTATAGACTACATCTTCGTACTTGACATTACGGAGTCTAATGGATAACATAAACTTTTCAATGTGATCTTCGGCGATCTGTTTAGAGTCAGGGTCAAACTTGGGAAGCCACTTCTCCGGATGTTTGGGTAAGGGATGTTGAGGCCCAGGTATGGCCACTGCATCTTTGTCGAGCCAGGGTCTTGCAGGATTGTTCTGGTTGGCCATTGGTGTAGGCGGTGTGGAAGGCTGAGAAGAGGAACTGCCTTCATCTGAAGAGTCTTCTCAAGAAGAAGAAGGGGATGATGGAGGTGGTGAGGGTGGTATTCCAGATCCTCCTGCAGCAAGAGTGAGGATTGGATCTGTAGGGTTTAAAGTGAGGTTAGTGCCTCCAAGTTGTTCTCTGATATCAGAGAAGTATAAAGGTTGGTCCAAAGGTCGATTTGGTTGCCTTAAATGGGTGAAGGCACTATGTGTTCTTAAGAGAGATTGGCAGACAATCTCTTGTACGTCACCACCTGTAGGATTTGGGATTGTTGGTTCAATTGTGATCCATAGATCATCATTTGATGTGGTTGTTGTTTGAGGGGGGATGTTGTCATTTGAATGACTTCTTGTCACTATAGGTGAGCGGTTGGGTGGTGTAGGATTCTTACAACCGCCTCGTTCCATTAATAAATTTCAGGCCCTCCTTCTAGCGCCATTTGTTAACAGGCGAAATTGACCGCTCATCAACTGGAGGGGTGGATCTGGTCCAGGGTTATCTAAATAACCCGAGCCGTTTGAAATGATCCACTCCGACGGGTTTAGCGGCTCCGTTGGATGATCTAAGTCCTAGAAAAGTGAAAGAAAAACTAAACTAAAGAAACTAATGTAAGTGAAAAAACTAGCTACAACAAACTATATACAATTCTAAAATATATATATACAGTTCACTAACTAATATTACAAAACAATCGTTCTAGTTATTTAAATGTTTAGCTATCAACAGAATTAAAATCTCAATTATATATGTACAGTATTTACCGGATACAAATTTTGATCTAAATTTGCAAAAATCATATGTAAATTTTCTTATGATAGCTAAGCTATTATTTTTTGATTTTTATAACTTTTCTGTGAAAGAAGTGAAATGAAAACTAACTAAGCTAAGCAATTAAAATAACAATCTGTACTATATATATCTATCTAAACTAACGATAATTCTCGAATTTATTTAACTAACAAATTGCAAATAACAAACTGACCTGAAGTAACACTTCCTATTTGTCCTGTTCACAGCACTCGATTTAGCTGTTTGATGGGAGAAATCTGCACCAGATTTTTCACAAGCTTCTTGTAAACATGAAGCAACAATGCTCTTTGAATACAAGTGAATGAACAAACACGACATAAAATGATATAAATCTTATAATTTACAGATCATCACATTAGATAAATCCCAGTGCGGAGATTTGTACATGACTGTTCATTTAACTAAGAAGATAAACCTTCTATTCATTAAAATGAAACAGAGTAATTGCTGTGAAAAAAATGAGATACATCAAATATGGACGGAATTTAAATCATAACACATCAACCTGTAACAAATCTTGATATCTAAAGTAGTCAATAATTTGATTACAAATTAAAATGCACAGAAACTTGAACAAAAGTAAGATAAATTGAAGCTAAAGCCGTACAACAAATCCACTTCTATTCGAGTCTATATAATCATAAGTCCATAGTCTTTGTTCTCCCAACCGTGATGGGTTGTTTACAAAAAATAATGAGTATATAAAGGCCACAGGGTGAAACATCCCCTGTGGAAAGTATCAAAACTGTTTGCAAAAAATATGGGAACAATCTCCCAGATTTCTATTTCTGTCTAAGACTAACAACCTAAACCAAAAACTGTGTAACAAAAGCATGTTCTAAACTGCCATAGCAGGTCCAATTCACATTGAAATTCATGTGTACCTGTAGATGGACAATGATAAACAATTTTAGACAGTGTTTATTTGTAAAATCAACAAAAAATCCAAATTTTATGACTAGCTACAGAATCTCACGATTCTGTAGCTGGTCATATTTACAAACAAAATCATTTTAAATGAATCCAAATGATAACAAGAATGTGTGCGGTCAACCAAATAGAGCCTTTATTATCAATTCAAAACAAGAAAATCATTCTTGGTAAAACAAACCAAATCTTTGTATGCCAATTCGAAACAAATGAAATCATATTGAATTAATCGAATGGTAACAGGAATGTATGCAATCTATCAAACAATTCTTTTGTTACTAATTCAAAACGAATACAATCGTTTATGCTAATTCAAGGACAACAAAACCGTGTTAAATTGGTTCAATCCAAACAGAACTATATTCGATTTAGCAAACAAATCAACGCAAACACAATAGTTTATGCTAATTCAAAACGAAATATTTTTTACTAATTCAATGCAAACACAATCCAAAACGAAATCATTCTTGGTAATTCAAAGTAAACAGAATCGTTTTTTGAATAAACAAAATAGAACTAATTCAGAGCAAACACAATCGGCTATGCTAATTTAAACCAAATCATTAAAAAAATCGATGTTGAAATAACATACCTTGGCTGTAGGAATATGATTCGGTCAAGATAACTTTGAGTTAACAAAGGCAGTAGTTGCCTCAACATTTATGAACACGATAGAACCCGTGGTCATATGCCTCTTATCGTTGGCTTACAGTCTATCGTTTTCCTTAGACAACACCGTCACCCGGTCCTCTAAGGACTTAATTTTGGATTGCAACAGAGGAACATCTGTGTAGTATCGTTTGAGCCAAGAGTTGCATTGAGTGCACTGTGGTTGATCGGGCCGAGTCACTACAGGTGAGGGTTCTTTTAAATTACCAAGGGTTCCACTGTCAAGCTTAATTCCTGTGAAGTTAGGGTCATTCTTAAGGCACGGTGGAAGGTTGGACACGTAGTCATAGGGTTCGACAGAACAGAGGCCATGAGAGTACGGGTATTCCTTGGTCAAAAAGCGTTCAATCTTAGAGTCCAAATCTTCACTCAAAACAATAGGCTTCTAGTCTGTGTTTTGTTTGGGCTTGTTCCGAGCACACCTAGACACCCAGCGTGCAGCTTTCTTTCCCCTGCTATTGACATCTGTATTACCCTTCCCCTTTTTTCTTGCAGGCCTCTTAACAGTCTTAGCATTGTCTTTCAAATATGAATTAGGCATGGCATCGGGTAGGTCAGCGTTGGGGTAGGTCAAGGGTTTGACAACGGGTAAGAGGGTAGGAGGTGGCACAGCAGGCCCAACAAGGGTTTCAGTGACCATGGTCTTGTCCACTTGAACATACTCAGGAGTGGCAAAGCCATTCCTTGATAGGAAAGCTTGCCAACAGTCACCACTTAGCCTCAAATGATGGAAAATAACGATTTTGATCAAACAGTGATGGAAAAGGTTGGAATTAGCCTTTTCCCTCTTAAATCGTTTGAGGTAGTGAGGCATATTCAAAGGGAAATCCATGAAATTCATAAGAAACCAGAGATGGTAAAGAAACACTAAACCATAATGACCTTTGCAAGTCACGAATTGCTTAACAATGGCCAATAAATCATTCCACCTAGACTTAAGGGCAGTGACTAGCATACCTCTGTCATAACTGACAATTTTCCTCAATGTAAATAGGAGCGGCCATGGCACTTCATCCACCTTCGAATTTTTAAACCACCTCTGCCCTTTAGCTGGTAAACCCGTGGATGAACTGAGGAATTCTTCGTTCAATTCAAATTGAATGTCTCCAACCTTGGCCCTACATCCATCAAATGTGAGGGTGAACTATTGAGCGACCTCAAGGTTGAAACCCTTGAATTTTTGGATGAGCATTAACCAGCCATTACTCTTCAAGTCCTCACAAGAATTGTCAAATAAAAGTAGAGTTTGGATGCCATTAGGTTCTATGAGCACTAGAGGGGCCATAGGAGAGAGCACACAGTCGGGGTAAATGGTGAGGGGGCTGGACAAGGTAGACACAGGACCAAATGCTCACAGGTTTCCCCAAAAAGGACAGAGGTAGCCCGAGATACAAGGCATACATTAATGCCTATACGTGCGCGGGTGGTGGAGTGAAATAAAACCATGCAAAACACTCATATCGATATGTACAATCGATGGTAATTCAAATCATTCACATCACAATCCAAATATTCAAATAGCTATTTGCAAACCATTATGT
This sequence comes from Picea mariana, assembly GCA_032191745.1. Classification (NCBI taxonomy): domain Eukaryota; kingdom Viridiplantae; phylum Streptophyta; class Pinopsida; order Pinales; family Pinaceae; genus Picea; species Picea mariana. The sequence continues at coordinate 105,209 of JASDQU010012000.1, forward strand.
TCATAATCAACAATTGGTCAACAACAGTATGTGTATGATTTAAAACAAAACAACATTTCGGATATAGCACCAAGGATTTGATCATAAAATGTATGCGTTTGTATGAAACCATTACACCAAGGATTTGATGAAAAACAATAGAATATCATACCACCATTGTATCAAGGATTTATAAAATGAAGTCTCATTAACAAAAATGCAAAGTGAGTAAAGGTTTGGTGTCTTGCCAACTGTGTGACCATTATTGAGTTAGAGGTAAAAGACCACATGAACAAGATTATTCGTAATAATCCAATGATGATTTTAATGCCATCGACATGACTTCCAACTTAAATTTTTCACGCTTGTAGTTGTGAAAATGAAAACGAAAAGCAGCTGTGCAAATGCGCAAGATAATCATGTCATTTTATTTAAAAGATTGCGATGAGTATTTAGGGTTCAAAACCCTTGTGTAGGCAGCTTATAAGGAAAAGATAAAAATGCAAAATGGCTGCCAACAGGCCTCAACATGCCTTCTCTTTATCAGAGAGCTCAACCTCTGCAATCTGGAAAGTGTTCACCCAACCTGGTCTAATTGGATTCGTTGATCTTCCAGCCTGACGAGATCAACGATGTTAGTGAATTGTGGGTCATGAACTAGCGTGTCCACTACTTTCACCTTCGCGCTCCGCAATGATTCCCCACCCTCGATCTCCATTCATAGATAGACGGTTCACAGTGATTATGGGGTCCCACCTCTGCAATATGAAAAGTGATTGCTCGACTTTAGTCTAATACTAGTCGTTGATATTCCATCCCCAATGAGATCAACGACGTGGGTTGATTGCAGGCCGTGAACTAGAAGGTCCGCTAAATTCACCTTTGCACTCTGCAATGATCCCCAAACGTCTATTAAATCGAGTGGTTGGTGTTTGATTCGATAACTCCAGTGAGTATTTGAGTCAATATGACGACTGGATGGCCTCTCCTCCTATTAAACAACTCACATCCATCTTCGCTTTCATATTATTAAGTCATGGGTAGTTCTAGTGACTTGACTATCATCTACCTCCTAGATCTTACGGTTGGGATGGTTCCTAGGAATCCTTAGATCTAAGGCTCAGAGTTAACTTTTGGACTTCGAGGATTTTACCTCCCTTATGATGAACTTGCTCAATTCTTTGAACTCGCAAAGTCTGAATGACTCCAAGGGTTAACTGCCATGCTCTTTCCCATATCCAATAGTCACAACAGACCGTGGTTTCTTCCGAACAGATTTCATTCATTCATTTTCCAAACAAGGGAACCTTCCCTTTCGATACTTCAACCTCACTACTCTTCCTAATATTTGTTATATTTTAAAGGATTAAGATATTTGTGCTCTTTCTCTTGAACTTAACGTGTGGAAGAATCCTTTCATGCACCCCTTACGCTCATTCATCAACTCTAGAACTTAAGTGGTTCTCGGTCTCTACCTACCTCGCAGAGATCCTATGCATACGTGCACTATCTCTCCTGAGATTTAACAAAATCCCTCCTCCAAGGGACTCAGAATGACTAGGAGTGTTGATATGAGTACGTGAAACTATGCCCAAGGTCGACAAACTCACAGTTTGTGGATCTAGCTTAAGAAAACACAAGGCGCAAGCATTTATGAATACAAAACGTGTCCAATCCATACTTTATTAAATACAAGATTTAAACATGAATAAAGAGATACAGTATAAAAATTAAGCAAACATACACATTTTTGGAAAGATTATCATTGATGTCAACAATCATTGATGTCAAGAGTCGAAGTGATGATCATTAATGATGAATTATCACAGATAAGATTGTCATTGATGTCAACAAGTATGTCAATTAGAAAGAGATGTCAAACAGTGTGCAAAGATCGAAAGAGTGAACAAGAGAAGTGTATAATCGAAATATCAAAACCTCATGAGGATTAATGACTGACTATTAGTGCATAAAAGAATGCACATATAGAATTAAAGCTCATAAGTACAGAGGCATTTCATGTCTATTGTTGATCATGATAGGATCAACAATCCAATGATAAAATCTCAGGAGGGTTAGCGAATGAGGATCAATGCTCTATAAGAAGAAGTGCATTGCAGAATGAAGTCGACTATTATATAGAGAATTGTGAGAAGTCTCAGTAGCCATTCCATCAACGAAAATGATGGTGCTAATTGTCTCATGAAATGGGATTAATCCCACATAGAAGCGCGAATAAACACATATAGGTTTATATGCATGGATCTCTCCATTGGTTATCGATGCATAGTGCAAAGGTATGGTGGGGGCTCTAGGTGTTTGGAATCCACGAGAAGCTCACCAGCATGGAGCTCAGGAGGACCTGTCAGGCCCCCTACATTTTGGGAAAAGTTACAATAACCTTTGATATTAATGATGAATGAACTTGACCGTTAGATCAAACGAAGAAATCCTAGTCGTCGGTTGAGAGGAGAACACATGGCACTAGATCAACGAATTCGGGGATTCATGGTTTGGAGATACAACAACAAGTTGTTCCAAATCACGAAACGTGAAACTGTGAAGAACTTAGGAGATGAGACTTTGGTCATAATGCAAGTTCATAAGTGAGACGAGCCTTGGAAGAGGAGCCAACATCGTTAGCTTGAATTTCGGAGATAGGATATTGACCACAACATCAGCGACGAGAATTGTTTCAAAGTCCT
>JASDQU010012000.1:107988-121314 GCA_032191745.1 Picea mariana
GTTGGCAAGGACACATGGAGCCTTGAGAAGGTGACAAGTTCCAAATTCCATTTGGAGTTTTAGATTACATAAGTCTTAACTTATGGTGACACAAGGCAAACATAATTAGGGTCCACATCATCCTAAGTGACGTCACTATGATACATCACTCAATGAGTTTCTACTTCAAGAGTTTTGCATGGTAAGCAAACATTCTAATATCCTGAAGTCCCAAGCGCCAAAATTTCAAAAGGGACATGTGTCAGTTGATTTACAACATCAGGAGATTTGACATGTTGGATGTCATGAAGACCCGATGTACAAAGCACCAAAATTCCATCAGCCATCCATCTCAACGTCTGATCAAGTCCTGGTTGTCAGATTAAGGAAAGAAAGGATCAGTTTAAGGTTTAAAGTAGACCATTGATATATCTTCACTAAATATACGTTAACCATCTGATCATATCATCGATATCATAATCGAGAGTTTTGAAGAGTTGGAAGTCATGAATATTCAAAGAGAAAAGTGTCGAAATCACGACAGCCATCAATCTCATTGATTGATTAAGTCTTGGTTGTTGAATTAAGAGTCACAGGGATAAATGAAAGGATCAATCTAATCATTGATCTAGTCTCCGTTATATAAACGTGAACCGTCCGCTTGTTTCGGCAATATCATAATCATAATTTTTGTGATGTTGTAAGCCACAAAGACCCGGAGGTCAAAGTGTCTAAATTATGACATTCTTCCATCTCATTGGATGACTGAATCATGACCATTGATTCTAATAAAGTGCTCATACACTTGTCTCACCTAAATGTGAGGTCACCACCATTGGTCATATGGTAAAGAGATTTAAAAGGGGCAGATTGTAATGTGTCACCTAAATTGTTGAGCCTGTGGTTCTACGCCATTGGTCATATGAAAATAGTTTGAAGGGGGCGCCTCATAAAGATTTTATTTGACAAAGAGTTACACCAGAACAATGCAGAGAATCGATATATGATCGAATATGGTATGTTGGTGAACCAAGAATGTAGCAGAAACATGAGTAAGATTTAATGAGTCAATCCATGTCTGTGATCAACTCATGACAAAAGTGAATCGATACACAGTCATGATTAAAAGAGAATAAATCAAGAAAATATGAATAAAGAATAAAAACGAAAAATAATATTAATTAAAGTTAAGATTATCATTTTAAATGAAAAGGTACAATGGTTCAGATAAAGGGACACGATGTTTTAAATTTCACACCAGTTGGAAGATTGTATAAACGAGAAAAAGTGGTGAGAAGAGTGTGTCTCTGTGGTTCATATTAGAAGATCAAAAACAGGAGCAGAGTCCAAGATGAAGAAATGTTCGTTCTAAGGTTCCTGTAAATGTCTTATTGAATATCAAGAACAGAAGAAGACATAACAGTAGTTATGCAATCCAGTACTTGATATAGAAGATCATATAAGCTAAGGTTACAGTAGATAAGTAGAAATTACAGCAATGGTTGCATGAGTCAAATTTAGTGTAGTACAAAAGAGAATGTATTGCATTATAAAATAAGGTTGGTGGGGTGGTGCAAGGGCAGGTTCATTCCTGTAGAGGGATTCAGTGCTTCCTTGTCAGTTGTAGCTGACTAAATAGGGGGGTAGAAGCCTCCTACCAGTTTGTGCTGGTGAACAAAGGAAGTTTGTGCTTCCTTGTCAGTTGTGCCTGACTAAACAGGGGGTCGAAGCCTCCTACCAGTTGGTGCCGGTGAATGAGGGTGTGGGTGCATCCTTCCAGTTGTAGCTGGTAAATGGGGTGTGGCAGCATCCCTTCAATTGTAGCTGAAGAAACTTTGGGAATGTCTCTCCATCAATTTGTAGCTCGAATTTTTTTTTGTAAAAGAACCTTTATTAATGAGAAAAGAGTTAGTGGTTTTCCCTGTTGGATTCCACGATAAATTATTTTGTTCATAACGTTTGTTGTTCATCATATATTTCTTAATTAAATAAATAATATGTGTTTTTAATATGGATGAAGTTAAAAAAAAAAGGTAGGCAATACCGATCCACCACCCCCCCCTCTCAGTATTGTTGGATATTCCATCAATTGTTATTAGAGCCGAGGTTGCTTTAAGCACAGTCTAACAAACTGGAAGGAAGATCAAATTAAGCACACATGGATGGAAAAAAGACTTACAATGAGAATGGAACTCCGATACTTAGAAAAGAATAATACATATTTTGGAGTACAAGAATGGAAATTCACCTGAAGGCATTGGGACATGATGTATGGAATTTAGTGATCACTAATTATCTCCCACCAAATAGAGTAAGGACTCCAACTCAAAAGAAAGCCAAGAAAATTAACTCAATGGTAATGAATACAATCCTTGATGGATTATTTGATGATATCAAAGAGAAGATAGGTGAATGTAACTCTACAAAAGAAATCTGGAAAAAATTAAAATACCTCTACTCAGATGAGAAGTCAAATGAAGCATTTCAATCAGAACAAAGTTTAGACTACAACAATTCTAGTGATGAAGATTCTTTTGAAGAATACTCAGACAATTAAGAAGAAGTCAATATGGAAGCTGAGATTGAAAGTTCTTCGGACAAACTGAGAAAATATAAACAAAGGTGTAAACAACTTAAGACTTTTGAAAAATTCAAGAAAGGGACTAAAGCCCTTGATAAAGTTCTCATTTTGCAAAGATTTCCCTCGAGTAAATCTTCCCTTGGATATGACCACGCACATATAATTAGAGGATCAAGTCCTATTACTCAGATTGATGTTGAATATGACACATCTAGTGATGATACCTCTAAAGAGTCTGTTCATCCTCCCAAGAAGATGTATCGAATCAAAAGAGAAGACTCAACCATCAATAAAGGTAAAAAATCTCCACAATCCTCCAATTGCAATAATGTTGATATTGAATTCTCCCCTGCAAGTAGAGGAGAAGATTCAAGTACAATAATAGAATGTTTTGTTAGCATCTATCCCATGGAGGAAGAAGAAGAAGAATTATCAAAGGCCAAAGAAAAGGTTGATTGGAGTCTCTCTGAATACCTCTATTACCATAATGAATCAAATTATAGCTATCTTCATGACTACACTCAAGAATACCTTGAAAAGAGTCAAAAACATGTCTTGGAAATAAAGGAAATGCTCAAGGACAGTAAAAAGATAATATATGAGCATCAAAATCAGTTAGAAGAGAAAGAAGAGCAGATCAAGAGACTAAAAAATGAAATCAGTCAAGCAAAAGAAGAAAAGAAGGAAGATTATGTCTCAAGCAAAAACTTTGAAGATATAAAAGAACTAAGGGAAAGCTATGTCAATCTTAAAATCCAACTTGAAGAAGCCAAAAGGAGAGAAGAGGTAGTAAGGAACCAGTTGAACAAAAAGGAAGAATCTTGTCGTAAGATGGAAGCAAAAGTTTTGAATCTTAGAAAGAAGGTTGAGAATTCAGACACCCAAATCAAGTTCTTGAACAACTCCATGACCATAGATGAGATCTTGGATAGTTAGAGATCACCATATGACAAAATCGGTCTTGGCTACAACAAGGAAGAAATTAGTAATCCCAAGAAACCTGATGCAAGTCTTTCTTTTATAAAAAAGGGAAAGAAAGTATGATGCGGGTTCTTCATGTTCAAAGAATGAAAGAAACATTACAACATTTAGAAGATCAAATCAAGGAAGACATCCTGAAGCTACTCATACACCTCAAAGAAAATTTAGAAGAAAGACACCCTCATGGATGAATCAAAGGGAGTGTGAGAGTATTTTTGACGCAGACCCCCAACCCTCAGGTCGAGGTCCACACAGGATCTTTCAATTTTGGCCCTTAGAGTTTGACTGGCTCTTTTATTTCCTCTCGGAAATTCCTTACACACCCAACTGAGTGTATTTCATAGGTCCTTCTGAGTTATGTCCCCGTGATCATTCACCGACCATGAACTCCACGTTCAACATCCAACTGACATTGGGATTTCCTCTTTTCCTTTCGGGATACCAAATTTCGCAAGTTCGTGGATCCCATGGTTGAGCGCCTTACCTCTTCAACCTCTGAAACCCGAAATACCAAAATTTGGACCCTTCTTTTCACTGATTTTGTCTTTTCGCTCTTCGCGATTTTGGGAGAGGCGATGTCGTGCAACCATGTCTCTTGGTCTCCGAAGTCCCAAAATCCGAAATGCTGAAATCCCAAAAAGTCCACCATCACCCCTGCTACACTTCACGACTTTGGGATTTTCCTTTCACCACTCCCCGTTCCTTGTCATCAGGATTCCCGATATGTCGAATCCTGAAATACCGAAACCCTAATGTTCCACTTCCAAGGAGATCAATGGCTGTGGTTCTCCCCTTGATCCAATGGTTAGTGCAATTTCATGTGCTGGGAGTTCGAAACTCTCAACCTTAACCTTATGTCACCACGATTCCCAAATTCTCGAACTCCAATTTGCCAAAATGCCAAGACGCTTCTCCGCAACTTCTTCGTGGTTCACGATTTCAGATATTTTGAAGTGGAGTGATCTACTCCTTGTCAATGGAAATGCCAAAATGCCAATTCCCAAAATGCCGACAAATACTCTGTCGCAACTTCTGATTTCAGACTTTCCTCCCTACTGAGTCCCGATCACTCGTCCTCAGGACTCCCGAAACCCCGAACTCTGAAGTTCTGAAAAATCCAAACTTGTCATTCTTTGCCTTCACACACGAAAACTCATTTCTTGTTTTAGGAATTTGATCAGCCAAGGATTTTGTCTTACACTTCAGACTTCCGAACCCTGAATTCCTGAAATGATCTGACGACCCCCAAAAGGTTAGAACCAACGACCCACATTGATTCTAGATACCAAATGGATGGGTTCGTCGGCCCTTATCCACCTTGTAGTTTCTGTAGATCCTACGATCCTCATTGTTTCAGGAGTTCTCCTCGAAGAATTCTGACTGTCCAATTTCTTCCTCAAGAACCTCTGGTTAAAAATCAACTCTGTTATCCTTCTCTGGGACGTGACTTCTGCATACAACTTGGGCTTCCTGCTTCTCTTGAATGATTCAAAGGCCCTAACCCTTCTAAGATTTCTTCGCAACTCAGGTCTTCAAGGAGTCTTCTACACGCACTCCTTGCGATGATCCTCCAAATACTTCAACATACTTGAACTCCCGACTCTGTGCACTTTCTTGGCAACAATAGTCCTTCAATCTCTCAACCCTAGTTGATAAGTTCTAAGGTCTTGACCTGCCTACGCACACCTTGCATGCCTTCTGTTCTTGTCTTTCACTTCTACTGAAATGAAAACAACAATATCCCTCCTGAGCTTTCAGAGATAAACTCTGAACCCTGTCAACGCACACCTTGCGGACACTTCCACTGCACTCCTTGCAGGAACTTCTCTCACTCAGGAAGAGAAACAATTGAAACTCATTCTCTCTCTCTCTCAATTTTCAAACATCCAACATGAAAACATACATTCACACACAACATAATAACAAATGCATGATAGAGAGAATAAAACAACCATAAGCATAGCATTGAACATGTATACACAGAAAGCATTATAACACCATGAGTCTAAATCAAAGCTTCATATATTAATTCAGAACTTTTGTACATGGGTTCTTCTCTACAACTCTCTGCTTCTTCTCTATGCTAATGGGCTTAATCATACCACCTATGATTGATACCATGGTACAAAGATGAGGGTGTCTATAGTCGTTTTCCCTCCATCTCCTAAAACTATCTAGTCTAGAATTTAAATCTACCTACTTTCATTAACTATGCATAAATGCCTCTACATCCTACAGATGAGAGTGGATCGCTCAAGATCTGTTTACAATATGGAAGTACACCTTCTTAACTATTTCATTAATGTCTGAGCACTCAAACTTTCAAAAACATTTCAAAACGATTTTGACATGTGCCAAAATGTGATGGCGTTCATCCCAGCTGTCTTCCGCCTTCGCGCTCGCTTGCTGCTATGATGCTCCTGCATCATACTCCCTCGCTTGAAAATTTTCATGGAATCCTGTTCATGAGATCTTGCATGGTCTATCCATGCTTTTGAATTTATTCTTCATTCTCCCATCTAGCATCTTCAACTGGATGTCCCTTCCATTTGACCAAGTATTCAAAATACTCTTTTCTCTTGGTCCTCTTGTTGACTCTCTTGTCAAGTATACTTTCCATCTGTGGCTTTTCAGCTACAAGAATTTGTTTGGTCCACTGAACTTCTGTCTGTTCACTATATTCTTCAACTCTATAAGGGTACAAATCCAAGATGTTGAATATTGGTGAAATTCTGATCCCATCGGGTAATTCAATCTCATATGCGTTTGCCCCAAATTTCTTCACAATCTTGCATGGTACAATCTTCTTCATCTTCAGTTTGTTATATGTTCCCCTTGGGAACCTTTACTTTCTCAAATGTGCAAGAATCAGATCACCAACTTCAAACTAAATTTCTCTCCTGTGTTGATCTGCTCTGTGCTTGTACTCTTGATTCAAATTCTGCAATCGCTCCTTCACTTGGTTATGAAGCTCCTTCATCGCTTCTGCAAAATCCTCTGCACTAGCACTCCTAAATTCAATTTGTTTTGAATCCTTCAATTCAAAAAATCCTCTTGGATACATTCCATACACAATTTGGAATGGACTCTGCCCTGTTCTTCTGTTAAATGAATCATTGTAAGCAAATTCCGCCTGTGGCAGAATGTGATCCCACTGGCTGTGGTGTTCATTCACTAGGCTCCTTAGAAAATCTCCCAAGCTCCTGTTTACAACTTCTATTTGTCCATCCATATGGGGGTGATAAGCTGAGCTAAATGACAAATTTGTCCCCATCTTCTTCCATAAAGTCCTCCAAAAATGTCCCACGAACTTGGTGTCTCGATCTGAAACTATACTTCTTGGTAAGCCGTGAAGTCTGACAACTTCCTTGAAAAACAGGTTCACAATATGAGTTGCGTCACTATTTTTTTGACATGGTATGAAATGTGTCATCTTTGAAAATCTGTATACCACCACAAAGATTGAATCAAATCCTCTTTGTGTCCTTGGCAGCCCTAATACAAAATCCATGCTCACTACATCCCATGGCCTTTCAGGTATGGGTAACGGCTAGTATAACCATGTGTTTTTCCCTTTTCCATTTGTGTGCTGACAAATTCTACATCTGTCCACAAATATTTTGACATCGGACCTCATCCCTGGCCAAAAATATGCGCCATTTAATTTTGAGAATGTTTTTTCATGACCGAAATGTTCGCCCAATCCTCCACTATGTTTTTCTTTCAACAGATTCTCCCTCATGGAGCATTTTGGAATACATAATTGATTGCCTCTAAATAATAATCCATCCTGGATCATATATTCAGTCCATTGACTTCTGTCTCTGAGAATCAGATTCTCATATTCCTCATACGCCTTTTTGAAATTTGGATCATCTCTGTACATGTCCTTGAGGTTATCAAAACCCAATGTTTTGACTCTGAACTCCTTCATAAGAAAACATTTCCTGCTCAAAGCATCAACAAATTTGTTATCATTTCAAGAAATATGTTTAATTACAAAAGTAAAATTCTGCATGTATTCAACCCATTTAACACGTCTTTGGTTCAACTTCTCCTGTTGAGTTATGAATTGTAAGGCATGATTATCACTGTACAAAACAAACTCTTTAGGAACCAAATAGTGCTTCTACTTCCTCAGTTCTTGTATGGCCATATAAAATTCCTTGTCATATGTGGAGTACTTCACTTTTGCTTCATTCAGTTTCTCACTTAAGTATGCGATCGGTCTGTCATCTTGGCTCAAAACCGCTCCTATTGCAAATCCGCTAGCATCACATTTGACCTGAAACGTCTTGTTGAAATATGGCAACACCAAAATTGGTTGTTCAGTAATCTTCCTTTTCAACAAATTGAAATTTTTTTCTTCTTCTTGTGTCCAGTAAAAAGATTTATGTCTTTTCTTCACTGTGTCCATCATTGGTGTGCTAGTTCCACTGAAATTTCTGATAAATTTCTTGTAGAAACTAGCCATTCCATGAAAGCTTCTAACTTCAAATATACTCCTCGGCGATGGCCAATTCTTAATCACCTCCACTTTATGTGGATCCATTTTTATCTTATATGCAGAGATAACAAACCCCAAATAAATGAGATCTATCTTCATGAATGATGATTTCTTCATATTTATCAGCAACTTCTCTTGCTTTAATCTCTTCATCAATGTAGCCAAATGCTTCAAGTGCTCTGTTTCTATTCCACTGAAAATCAATATATCGTCAAGATATACAATGATGAATTTTCTTATGAAAACCTTCAGGACTTCATTCATCAACCTCATGAAAGTACTAGGTTCATTTGTTAGGCCAAATGGCATAACAAGCCATTCATACAGCCCTTCATTCGTCTTGAATGTTGTCTTCCATTCATCACCTTCTCTCATCTGAATTTGATGATAGCCACTTTTCAAATCAATATTTGAAAAATATTTTGCTCCACTCAAGAAATCCATCAAATCATCCATACTTGGCAATGGAAATCTATATCTGATGGTAATCTTATTGATCGCTCTTGAGTCTGTACACATTCTCCATCCTCCATCATTCTTTGGGCTAAGCACTGTTGGAACAATGCATGGACTCAAGCTTTCTCTAACCAATCCCTTGTCCATTAAGTCCTGGACTTGTCTTTTGACCTCTTCATTCTCCTGCGGCGTCATTCTATACATTTCTTTGTTTGGTAAACTAGCTCCAGATATAAGATCGATGTGATGACTTATACTTCTGATCGATGGCAACGAACAAGGTAGTTCGTCCACTACTATATCAACAAACTCTTACAGCAACTTCTGGATTTCCTCTGGTAAATCATCCACTCTTGTACTGGTTAAAACAATTCTAGGCTTATTGACCACAATGAATTGTGCATCTTCCTTCTTCTTAACCTCTTTAAGAAGTTCCTTCCCACTCATGAGAAGTACAATGGTGCTTACCTATGGCTTCACTGCTTTATCCTTAATTGGCAACAACATGTGAGTTCTCCCATTCTTCTCTAGGGTGTATGTGTTCTTTCTCCCATCATGAATCACATTCCTGTCATATTTCCACGATCTACCCAGCAATAGATGACAAACATCCATGGGAATGACATCACATAATATTTCATCCCTGTATCCTCCTATTTTAAATTCAACTAAACATTGTTTAGTAACATTTACCTGATGTCCTTTTTGTAGCCACGAAACTCTGTACGGACTTTGATGTTCAATAGTTTCCAGCTTCATCATTTCTACCATCTCTGTAGAAACAAGATTGTCTGTGCTTCCACTGTCCACAATGACTTTCCATACCCTATCTTTGGTCTTGCAAGCAGTCTAAAAAATTCTGTTCCGTTGGGTTGGGTTCTTTGCCTCTTTCTCTGGCGTTAAGAGAACTTTTCTCATCATCAAGGATCTTCCACCTTCATCATCTTCTGCTTCAACATTCCGTCTTTGTGCTTCGACCATGTGAGTCTCACCTCCTTCTTTCTTTCTATCTGGACATTCATAAGATTTATGTCCATTTTTTCCGTAGGTAAAACATTTTATTTCTCCACCTCTGCCTCTTCCTCTTCCTCTGGTTCGAGGAAAAGTATTTCTATCAACATACTGTCCTCTCTATGAGCTTCCACCTCTCTCAGTTTGAGTTTGAGGTTTCTTCCACTCTTCTTTAGGTTTCTGATTCTTGTCCTAGGCAATTGTTTTGCCTCTGGCTTGACTTCTGCCTCGGCCTTTTTGACCTTGCTTTCGGCCCAGCTTCTCTTCAGCTTTCAAAGCCATCTGATAAGCATCCTCCACATTCTGAAGGCTCATCATGCTCATCTCATCCTGAATGTCATATCGTAGACCATTCATGTACCTAGCAACCTTTTCATCATCACTTTCTCAATGACCTTCTCTGATGTTTATCCTATAGAACTCTTCATTGTATTATTTCACTGACATCAGCTTCTATCTCAAATTCTGCATTCTCTGAAATAGAGTAATTTGATAATCCTTGGGTATGAATTTGGCTTTCATCTTCGCAACCATTCTATCCCAGCTTTTGATTTTCTGCTTGCCTTTGCAATGTCTGTCAGCCTGTAGTTCATCCCACCATAATGTTGCATGTCTTTTAAGTCTTATGGCAGCATGTTTGACCTTCTTGTCTTCCTCAATATCCTCATAATCAAAATATTTATCCAAAGATCTAATCCAGTCCACCAGTTATTCTACATCCATGTTTCCTTCATATACTGGGATGTCCATTTTTTCTCTAGCACATATCCTCACAACAGCCCTGAATAGGCATTCATCTGCTGCATCTTCGGCTAAAATTTCTTCTCCCTCGTTTCCAGCTTCATTTTCACATTCAGCCTCATTGATATCCCCAGCATTGACTGTGCACCTCTGTGTTGTCTCCATGGCATCAAGCCTAGCACGTAGTTCACACATTTCCCTTTCCACTGTTGGATCAGGCATTGGCCTCTCTCTCCTTCTCGGTGGCATGGCTGCAAATCTCTTCTCTTTTCTCTGCTACAGAAAGCAAAAAACTCTTACTTGCTCTAATACCACACTGACGTAGAACCCTAACCTTTAGGTTGAGGTCTGCACAAGATCTTTCAATTTCGGCCCTTAGAGTCTGATCGGCTCTTTTATTTCCTCTTGAAAATTCCTTACACACCCAACTGAGTGTATTTCATAGGTCCTTCTGAGTTATGTCCCCGTGATCATTCACCGTCCATGAACTCCATGTTCAACATCCAACTGGCATTGGGACTTTCATCTTTTCCTTTCAGGATACTGGATTTCATAAGTGCGTGAATCCTGTGGTCGAGTGCCTTACCTCTTCAACCTCTGAAACCCAAAATACCAAAAGTTGGACCCTTCTTTTCACTGATTTCGGCTTTTTTCTCTTCGTGATTTCGGGAGTGGCGATGTCACGAAACCCTGTCTCAATGCTGAAATCCTGAAAATTCCACCCTCAGCCCTGCTACACTTTGCGACTTCGGGATTTTCCTTTCACCACTCCCCATTCCTTGTCATCAGGACTCTTGATATGCCAAATCCTGAAATAACGAAACACTAATGTTTCGCTTCCAAGGAGATCAATGGCTGTGGTTCTCCCCTTGATCCAACGGTTAGCACGATTTCACGTACCGGGAGTTCAAAACTCTCGACCCTAAGCTTATTTCACCATGATCCCTAAATTCCCAAACTCCAATTTGCCGAAATTCCGAGACACTCCTCCGCAACTTCTTCGTGGTTCACAATTTTGGATATTTTGAAGTGGAGTGCTCTACTCCTTGTCAACAGAAATGTCGAAATGCCAATTCCTGAAATGCCGACAAATACTTTGTCGTAACTTCTGATTTCAGACTTTCCTCCCTGCTGAGTCCTAATCACTCATCCTCAGGACTCTCGAAACCCCGAACTCCGAAGTTTCGAAAAATCCAAACTTGTCATTGTTTTCCTTCACACATGAAAACTCCTTTCTCGTTTCAGGAATTTAATCAGCCAAGGATTTTGGCTTACACTTCAGACTTCCGAACCACAAATTCCCAAAATGATCTGATGGCCCCATGTTGATTCTGAATACCAAAGGGATGGGTTCATTGGCCCTTATCCACCTTGCAGTTTCTATAGATCCTATGATCCTCATTGTTTCGGGAGTTCTCCTCGAAGAATTTCGACCATCCAATTTCTTCCTCAAGAACCTTTGGTTCAAAATCGACTCTGCGATCCTTCTCTGGGACATGACTTCTGCACACAAATTGGGCTTCCTACTTCTCTTGAATGATTCAAAGTCCCTAACCCTTCTAAGATTTCTTCGCAACTCAGGTCTTCAAGGAGTCTTCTGCACGCACTCCTTGCGGCGATCCTCCAAATACTTCAGTGTACTTGAACTCCCGACTCTGTGCACTTTCTCGGAAACAACAGTCCTTCAATATCTCAACCCTAGTTGATAATTTCTAAGGTATTGACCTACCTACGCCCTCCTTGCATGAATTTTGTGCTTGTCTTGCACTTCTACTGAAATGAGAACGGTATCCCTCCTGAGCTTTCAGAGATAAACTCTGAACCATGTCAACGCACACCTTGCGGACACTTCCACTGCACTCCTTGCAGGAACTTCTCTCACTCATGAAGATAAACAATTGAAACTCATTCTCTCTCTCTCTCATTTTTCAAACATCCAACATGAAAACATGCATTCACAAACAGCATAATAACAAATGCATGACAGAGAGAATAAAACAACCATAAGCATAGCATTCAACATGTATACACAGAAAGCATTATAATACCATGAGTCTAAATCAAAGCTTCATATATTAATTCAGAACTTTTGTACATGGGTTCTTCTCTACAACTCTCTGCTTCTTCTCTATGATAATGGGCTTAATCATACCACCTCTGATTGATACCATGATACAAAGATGAGGATGTCTATAGGCGTTTTCCCTCCAGCTCCTAAAACTATCTAGTCTAGAATTTAAATCTACCTACTTTCATTAACTATGCATAAATGCCTCTACATCCTACAGATGAGAGCGGATCGCTCAAGATCTTTTTACAATATGGAAGTACACCTTCTTAACTATTTCATTAATGTCTGCACATTCAAACTTTCAAAAACATTTCAAAACGATTTTGACATGTGCCAAAATGTGATGGCGTTCATCCTAGCTATCTTCCGCCTTCGCACTCGCTTGCTGCTATGATGCTCCTGCATCAATTTTTAATGGTTATTGTTTCTCTTGTAATAAATATGGTCTTAAAACCTTGGATTGTAGGCATCATGGAAGAAAACAAGTTGATAGGTTTAACAAAAATATAAGGTGTTGGAACTGCAATCATGTTGGACATAATTCTACACATTGTTACACTATGAGATGTTATAATTGTGGTAGATATGGCCATAAATCCTGTAACTATTGGAACTCAATAAGATAGCCAATAAGAAAGGCTTCACACAATATGACAACAAGATAAAATAAGAATATATGGAACAGAAAAACCGAAGTACTAAATAAGAAAGATGAGGAAATATTGCTCATGAAATTAATGATGTTAATAATAGGACTTTGGAGGATGAAACTAATAATAAGGAATATTCTCAAAACGAGGATAAAGAAGCTTCTAGTGCACATAAAAATTTCATTGATGATGAATCTCCAACAGTCGAACAACAAGAATAATTGAGTGGTGATTATCTCATAAATATTTCAATCCTATTTTAATGGTACATTTAAAATCCATCTAAAAGAAAAAGAAAAAAAAAGGATCTTTGTCCAGAAATGCTACAAAGACTGTGCTCAATGAAGAA